>JAOVVI020002884.1:2648-20122 GCA_028571085.2 Nepenthes alata | reverse complement strand
GCGAGATGTGCACTTGTAGACTGAGACGGCTTGCCAGTGAACAGATTGATACTTTTGAGTTACTTATCCATTCTAATTCTTTTTCTCTCGAATTCTCTTTCTCTTTCCCCCCTCTTTCCCCGCAGGGAAGAAGAGGGATTTATAGACCCGAGTCCGGTGAAGTCTTTCTTGGATTTTATGGCTAACACTTTCTCTCTCCGCTGTCTCTTTGAGTGTGCCGGGGTATTAGGGGATAATCATGACCATTTCTTATGGACGTCGGAGGACTGCGTGCGATATTTTAGGACCAACCACTATGCGCCTAGGGGGCCTTGTAGATATCGGTTAGGCTGCTAGAGTAACTATTGTGGCCACATTGAACTTGCTTTCCTTGCCTGCACATTCTATGCCGTTAGAGCCGTCAGCAACCATGTAGAAGGGGCAATCACAGGCACCGTATCACATGCAATCCTAATCTTCTGCTTCCCGTCCTACAGCCTTAGGTTGACTCAACAGAACTATCTACAATACTACCTTGGCCTTCTTCTGTATGGATTACGTGGTGGGCCTCCGCTATCTAGACTTTTTCCACAAACGTTGTGCACCTTGAGTCTTGGTCTCAAGCAAAAGTTTGCTGGGCTGTCACTTTCCTTTGAGTCGTACCTTGATCCGATCAAGAGCTTGCTAGACCCATCAAAAATATATGTATAAACTCATAACATAAAAAGAAAATAATAAAAAAAATTAAAGTATAATACTATTTATCTTACACATATATATAATTTATTTATAACTCTTTTAATGTGTAAAGTGTAACAAATTTTTTATTAAAATAATAATAATAAATAAATAAATGCACTAATGAGGACAAAACCAATCGTGAAACATCGTGCCCTTCGTCACTCGCCCTTCGCCAGGCTTCAAAACTCGGTAGTCAGAAATCCAGCCCTATTGCGATTGCGACAATGGCCGGTGCCGGGATCCATCCATTCCATCACCAGCAGTGGCCACCTGCTCTTCCCCCTCCCGTCCACGCGGCCGCCGCCGTCCCTCAGCCAGCCGCTTCTGCTCCCGTGCCCCCTCCTCACCCTCCCATCGACAACCGCCCGTCCCCCGACGAAGTAATATCTCTCATTCTCTCACTCCAACATATCCTCAATATGTGTACTCTATTGTTTCTCTTTTTGTTGCATTAAGTTTGTAATTGTTCGAATAGGTGAGGACGATTTTCATATCGGGATTGCCGGCTGATGTCAAGGAGAGAGAACTTCAGAATCTGCTGAGATGGTTCCCGGGGTACGAGGCGTCGCAGGTCAACTACAAAGGTGAGCATCCTATGGGTTTCGCTCTCTTCTCGGCTCCTCAGCTCGCTTACGCCGCCAAAGATGCACTGCAGGTCTTCCTCTTCTCCTTTTCTTTCGATACATATGTATCTGATTTTGGATTCTTTGAAGCGATTGCATTTTTCCTGAGTGCCTTTTCCGTGTTCTCTCTTTAGGAGTTGGTTTTTGACACGGAATCCAATTCGGTCTTGCACTCTGAGATGGCCAAGAAGAACCTTTTCGTTAAAAGAGGTTAGTTAAGTTCCCCTTTCGCTTAATATAGAAAAATTAAGTTATTTTGAGTTCATTTAGTAGAAGAAGAGATATCACTATAACGACCTGGCTATTACATTGCTTTGTGGCTATGGACTAAGCACCTAGCAGTAAATGACTTTAGCTCACTTAATTCTAACTGCATTGTGGTTATTGTGTGTTAAGCGAGCATATCAATTTATTAGATAGGGGGAAATCAACCCTTTTTTAGATGTTTATGTAGTAGAATACACTTGGGCATGTCAAAGGGAGGAGTTCTTTTGCAATTGTTCCCTATTATATGAGAATACATGAATTGGTGATCAGCTATTGTGGGAAGTCAGTGAGTCTTTTTTAAAGGACAATAGACAGGGGTCATCTATCCTCATATTGGGTTTGGGAGGGCCGGTGTGGAGGGCTGGATTATGGAGGGAACAGAGGAAAGGCTGGGTGGTTGGTTTCCTCCTATTTGCTGAGAGATAGTGTGTTTTTGCCTGCAAATTTTTTTAATTTTCTTTTATTGGACTGCTAAAATGTGGACCCTCTTTCACAATCCCTGGAGAGATAGTTCACTAATAGACCGAGAGATAAGTAATTTGACTTTTCAATTTGACATATCAAGAAGTGTTATCCATGGATAAAAATATTACATCATCCAAGATTGAACTCAAAATAACAAATTCTTCAAACTAGACCTATTACAAGGAAATGGAAATTCCTGAAGCGGCTCATACTTTGTTCTCTTCTATTTACTGTAAACCTATTGATATAGTCACGTTAGACACTAGGACCCTGGCACATGGGTATGACACTTGGATGCTGCAAATTGATGCAAAAGATCTACGATGATTTTGGAAAAAGTTGGTTGAGTTAGATACTTGGATACATATCTATGCCCTAGACTTAGTTCCTGAGCCAATTGATATAGCCATGTACAAACAGAAAAATGTATAAAAAGCCAACAACGAAATTAATTCTTATCCTTTTGCTAGTCCATATTTGATTGAAGCCTCTTTTATCTTCTATCCTTTGATCTTTGTTCTGAATCCTTGCCTCTTACAATATGTTGTGTCAAGGTTCTTTTCAGGTTGCATTGCTTCACATTATTCTTTGGTGAATGCCCTGCCCAACAATGATTATCCTTAGCACAGGAATCATCCTTTTCCCTCTTCAATGCATCAACCCTGTAGTAATCAAGTATCTCTTTGCTAGTATGCCTGGCTGTTTAACCATGTTGTGTGGATTTTTCATAATGATTTTATTGGTTTCCAGCAAATTGATGGACATTTGGACATAGGAGAAATAGTTTCATAGTTGAAACTTTTACTTGTAAAATATTAGCTTCATGATTGACAACCATTATCAACTTCAATTATATTCTCAGACTCCCTGCTGTCGTACTTGCTCCTCCTTTTAAGCGGCAACTGTCTTGAGATGCACACCCCCTCACAAGACATTCGACCTGTAAGGAATGCCAGAAACACAGTCCAAACTTGATTCATTTATCAGAACATCTCTATTTATTTTGTGATGAACCACATTGCCATTGACCCCATCCTGAGCATTGAGAGGCAAACCCTCAGATGAAACTTCACCATACCAGTGAATTTGTGACTGTTATTCAAAAACTGACTATTCAGATAAAATCATCCCTTTCATTCCCCCTGATTGCCAAATAATACTGAAGAACAGGCTTACCATTAAGTGAAGCCAAAATCGATCAGTCCTTTCATCCTCCTTGCCAAAGCTAAAGTGAGAATTGTTGGTACCATTGTGTTCCCTTCTTATATTGATCCTCGGCACTCAACATCATGCTTTATGTAGGACTTCATTTTCAGTGTTATGCAATATTCAATTTCAAAAGCATCCAATATAATGGTATGATTGAATGATGATTCCCCAGTAGTCTACTGTGTTTTGAGCTATGTTGCTTGGACATATTTTCAAAACTTCTCAAAGAGTTTTCTTTTGAGTTTTTGAAGCAGTAATCCAGAAAGGAATGGGACGAAGGGGATGATGAGGAGAAGCAGCATAGACTTGTGATTTCTAGTGCACATGCTCTTAAATATGGAATCACAATCCTATGTATAGCTGATGAAGTGGTTGGTTTGCTACATGCTAGTTCCTAGCTACCTGGTATAAGTACTAAGTAGGTGATAAGCGTTATTTCTCTGCGCAATAAATAGAAAATTAAACATAGTGCATGACAGAGTTGCATAACACCATTGGATATCGTCCTGTCACAAGGACTAGAAACAAACCATAAGCTGACAGCAGGTTTTAAAGTATTATCCAGATGAATCTGATCAAGTAGCAACACAGGATACTTGAGCTTTAAATGCTGCTACATAACTTGCATCATGAATTACTATTATAGCACATTTCTTTTAAATGCCGCCACATAACTACTTGAGCTTTAACCTTAACCTCCATTGTCTTTTATATCTCATTATGTAAACTATATTATAGGATAAATCCTTTAGATTAGTTCAATCACAGGCTATTCTTTCCTGTGAAAATTTTTTGGACAAGGAAACAAAAAAAATACATTTTTATTGTTAATTTATTATAAAGTAGTATTGTTGATTGATAATGTTATCATATCTATTAATAGTTTGAATTTTTGTTAACGTGTCCTAGCATGTTGTATACACATTTTACAAGAATAATGTATCTGCATGTCAGTGTCATTACATCTTTGTTTCTTATATCAGTGTTTATGCTTCTTACGTAATAGCCTCATCTCTTGTGCCCAATCTTTGGTAGGATGCTATCGTAGCTTTTCCTTGATATAGTATCTTTACTTGTCTTCATTTTGTTCTTGATCTACATCTGAAAAATTTAAAAGATGGCATTCCTTGCTATGTTATATCCTGTCATCAACCTGCATTTGTACAGGCATTGTAGCTGACTCAGGCTCTTTTGATCCAAGTAAACGCTTGCGAATTGGTGGTGACTATACACACACTGGTTATGGCAGCCAATCCCCCTTTCATCCCCCTCCTGCTCCTGTATGGGGACCACATGGGTAAAATCCTCTCTTACCATTGGTGTAGAAGCTAATTGAGTTGCTCTGCCAAAGTTGGATGTAGATTGATTGTTTGTTATAGTCATTTGAGGAACAAATAGCTTTTGTTTCCCAACATAACTAGCTGCCTGCTATTTTTCAGGTATATGGCACCTGTTCCCCCACCATATGATCCATATGCAGGTTATGGTGTTCCCTCAGTGCCTATGGCAGCCCCTGCTCCTGCTCCTGCTCCTACACCTGCGCCTAGCAGTTATGTTCCAGTGCAGGTGATGGATTTGGCCTGCCTTCGCTCTTTCCCTTTCTGTTTTTGTGATCAAGTAAAGAACTTTTCTGTTTTGTGATTGTGTAATTCCCGAATTGGAAAAAAGTAAGTTGTTTTGCTCATTCTGTTGATATTTGTTTTGCTCCACATGAGGTTCATGTGGTGCCACTTTCACCATTTCTTAGAAGAGAATTAACGTTTGTAAACTATAAACTAAAACTGGAAACTAGAAACTAAAACTGAAACATGAAATCTGTTTGTCTGTAAAGTAGAAACTCAAAAAGTGAGTTCGTGCATCCTGTTTCTTATTTGAGTCTACTTCATTACGGGAAGCATAATACCCTAATGGTATCATATAAAATATCTTATTATGGCTGGATGAGAGAAATGTTATTTGTCTATTGATCAAAACAGCATCAAACTTTTATGTGATCTAACTGTGCTTGCTGAAGTTCTGTCAATGAACATCAGCGTGGTACTGGATATGACCACAATCATATTGACTCTTTATGTTGATGACAATCAATGAGGTGATGATAATGTTCTGTCAATGAATGTCTGCCCATTATTGCCATGTTCACCAATCCTTTTGTATACTGTGTGCTATTTGTGGTCATCGATTATAATCTCTTAAGCAAACACACTTACCCTTTACCAAGTCACATGTACCATAGTGTGAACCTTTAACAATGCTCCTGATATATAGTCATTGTTGTTGAGGATTATTGTCTCATCTCTTGATACCCATCATTTTTTCTCTCTTGCCCTATTTTTTACTGTATGGTGAGAGCTGTGAGGTATAATGATTGGGGATATCATCAAAGTAGTTCATGACAAAGAAGACGCTTTTAGTTGGAGTTGAGGAAAGGTTAGGTGAATGTTTGTTCACTTAGTGGAAAGAAATTGTATAAAACACCAATAGATATATATCATGGTTCCTAATTCTGATACAGGCTCATAGTTGCCTTATATTGAGGTTGAGGGTTGGAAAGCATCACAGATTCCAAGAGGTGTGGAGCATTGCATTTGCAGACTATCATACTGGGTCACAGTTTGAGGAAATTTCAGGGATGCCGGTGTCAGTTTAAATAAAAAGTGTTATCCAATATTCTTCACGGTAAAGATATGGTACTGATAAGTGTTTGTATTTGATTGAGGTTCTCTTTGAAATTGTGGGATCTCTGATGTAAAAAGGCAATCCTTATGGCAGATATAGACAATGGTAGCATTAAAAGTTGGGTGGAGGTAATAAACACATGCTATTGTTTGAAGGCTGAGAAGGAAAAGGCAATGTCCACTTTGCAGGGGCTTAACTGAAGTTGGTGAGGCACATAGGTTTGAGATGTGAGTCCAGACGAAGATGATGGGAATCACTCTTCTATATGACAATGGCTATGTTTGGTAGCGCATTCTAAGTGCATTTTTTGGACACCAAATTAGTGCTTCTGGCTGCTGAGCTGATTGTTAAAGCTGCCTTTACCTTGGCATTTGCAAAGTGTTTTTTCACATAGCCCAAAAGTATTGTCTTTGAAACCCTTGATGGGTGTGCTTTATAGCAGCTGCAGATGTGGGCAGTGGACATTTGACCTTAATGAAAGAATCAAAATGACGAACCATTTATAATCTATGAAATTCATCACGTGTCCAATGTTAACTAACCAACCCCATCTGTATTCATGTTGTCCCTATCTTGGATGTAATCTTAGTGGAAAAGTTGTTATACTGATGGGGATACCAAATGTTTGCTTAGGCATGCTGCTTATAGCCTAATATCTGGATTCATTGTTAGTTTTACTCTCAAACAATCTTCTTTTATTAGGTTAGATCCTTTAGAACGTTTTTATATAATTCACAGTAATTTTCTTATTGTGGAATTCGGGAAATCATAATGTATATTTATGTTTTATTCTAATTGTCAATATAAGATAAAACTGTATTCAGATTTCTTTATTTGTTATAGAAGATGTATATGTTGTGTTGTATTAATTTTGTTATGCTAGTGAGTTGTGGGATTTGGATGTTATATGAACATGGAAGTTGAGTTGTCATAAAATTCATACTAACATATTTTCTGGGGGGAGGGGGCGTGCTAGCTAAGGAAAGTTGAATGCATTGTCCTTTTTCTATGTTTTTTTTTTAAATTGTGATAAAGTATTGCAAATTTTACATTCTTACTATTTTCTACAATTGAACTTATTGTATAATACTGATTTTTTATATGCTGAAGTTTGAGATGTTGAACTTGAGACTTATGTTACTTGAACTTGGGCAGTAGTGGATACTGGTATGTGTCCTGGTTAGAACTTTGTATTTGGACTGTCCAAGTGTTTTATCCACGTCTGAGTGTTGAGTGTTTAACACAGTTGCTTTAGGGTAAAGTGAACATGGATGAAAATATAGTTATCGATACCCATTATGGCCATATTGCTACAGGACATGTTGAACAATATATATTAGTATTAGAAGTAGAAATTTCTATAAATTATAAGTTACATACAAATATTAATTGATATATTGACCAAATATCGGATATATTACGATATATTACTGATATGGTGGTATATTGTGATTTTGCCATATTGGCTAATCTTTCATTCCGTAACTGAAAGGGTCAATGTAATTTACTTTTTCTCCATCTTTTTTTCCCAGTTTGATAAATATTGGCTGCAGTATTCTCTTCTTGATTAAGAAATTTTCAGTTGTGTTAAAATCGTCTCATGGCAAAAATTAGGATGAGCTATATGTTGCTAGTCTGAGGTTTGCTGAAATTGTACACCAATATCCTCATGTTTTACACCCTAGTACTCAAAGCTTTAAATGCAGTGTCAACACTGTAGTGGGCATTATTGAACATCTGAAAAGACAAGTTTGCAATCATGTAAACAACATCATATTAGTTCCATAGACAACTCTAATGAGTATTTGGACAAATTTCCCTTTCCCATCCATTTCAATGCATTAGGACCCTCCAAATTCAACTAGTGGGGCCTGGAAGATTTCAGAGTTGCAAATCCTTCCATTACCGCTAACTCACTTTTCTCATTGAAATGAAACTCAAAGCCATAAAATTGCAAAACAAAATATCTCTGGGCAATCCTTTTCCCCTCAAGCTTTGAGATCCCATGACCTTATGCTCCCTTAAATCTATCAAACACTACCAAATCAAACCATTTGTAAAGCATTCAACAATAAACATGAAGAAGAAATTAGCAATGGATGAATTAAAAGCAATTACCATGAGATGAATAAGTAAATCCAAAATCTAGGTGACTGTGTGGTGATAAAGCAGTGGGAGAAAGATGTAGCGGTCTTTGATGCGATCCTTGATGTTTTAGTTAGCATTCAGGATTACATAGAAGCCAAGAGGAACTTGCAGAAGAAGACATTGTAGAATGAAACACACGGATCAATTAAGGTCAGAAATACAGGAGAAATTTGAGTTAGTTTACTTGAGGGCGGACAGCCTCAGACTTACTGAATTAGATCAAGGGAGCATTGTGATTATATTATGGTGATTGCCCATATATGACTCTGGGGTCAGGTGGGTTTGGTTAAAGGCATTACTAAATGTAGGCCCAGTTGCAAATGTGGATTTAATTGTGGGAATGGAAAACTAAATTTGTTATTGAAGTCGAATTGGAAGTTGCTGTAGCACATGGATGAGAGCTATAAAGCATGGACACTCTTGGACTCAAAATATCAGTGTCCGACACATATCGGACCTCGACACGCCTCGGACATGTTGGGACACGTGTCGGACACGTTCCAACATGTGTAAATTTTTTTTTTATTCCAAAATGTTTTGGACATGCTTATGACACGTCCTGACACGTTTGGTCATGCTCCGGACACATTTTGAAAGCACACCGTCTTACACGGAGAGCGGGGGAGAGAGAGTTAGAGAGAGGGAAACGAAAACCCTCACCATTCATGGACATGTCCGCTACGTTATGGAACGACAAATGACAGCGACACTCCCTCCAGCTCAAAACAGTCGCAGCGACCGCATCTGCACTGTCTCGAACAACCATCGCTATTTCCGCACACCTCTATTTATAACCATTGCCATTTCTGCACAGTTTCCGTCAGCAGTGTAGTTCATGTAGGGTTCTGGGTGTATTTTTTTAGTTGGATCTGGAAAGAGAGAAGTTATGGAAGCTGATAGAGACCGACAAAGAAATAGACAGAGAGTTTTATGAATCCGCTCGATCAGAAACCCTAATTAGTGGAGACCGTGAAACTAAACTCTACTAGATCATCAATCTCCCACGGCTGACAGCTGGCCTGATCTTATTGGAGGCGGAGCATCACATTGAGAGAACAATTGGGATGACAGGGTGGTAAAAAGGGTGGCTGAAAATTCAATAACCTGTTTTACACTGCTGAAATTTCATGCTTGCAAATTTAAGTTGAAATTTTAAAGGTGTTGGAAAAGAAGGGTTACTTGAAACTTTTAGACGTTAGAATAGAGGTACTGATCTTTAAGAGATCTTGAAACATTTACAGTTTGCTGGAATTTTTTATAGAAATCAAATTCTACTTTTGTGAGATTTTAAGAGGTGCTAAAATTTTATGCATGGAATTTTAAGATGAAGTAAGCAGATACTGAGCATAAAAAATCGTTTTTGTGTAGGGCTGTACTATTAAAGTATTGTACTTATGACACTGACCATGCATTTTTTAAATTTGGTATATATAACTTTTATGTGTGATTGATTGTTCTTTTAAAATTTTTTCAAACAGTGCAAATACCTGTTTTTGTTTTTTGTACTAAACAACTATGGATTGACAGAGAATTTTTCGACCATGATCTGCATTCGTATTTCAGCTAATCCTACAGAGGAGTCCTAGAAACTGCCTGTCAAAAAAATTACGATGGTATAACAATAGATGTTTTACACCTAGTGAAAAATGATATGGTCCCATACTTCTACGGACATGCATACTAGTTAATCAGGTTGCTAGTTAGAATGCTCAATGAAAGGATTGGCCAAGGTTAGAATCTGAGTCAATTTAAGAAATGCAGTCAAAATGGATCTATCTGAGATTCTCATTTGAAGTACATATGATTAGAGGATGTACCGTATGCGCCTGTCTCATTCCACTTAGCTTTAATTAAGTTGTTTTTCCAGGTTATTGCATAATATCAATGTATTAAATCTTGGGTTGTTTTCCCCCAATCTGGGTCCAAGTTTAAGGATATACCATCTTGGTTGTATGTTTCTACTTTCTTGGCTGATTTTATTTGCTGTTTTCCTATGTAATCTTGATGTCATCTCTTATTTTTGTCCCTTTTTTTGAGTTCCTACTTATCCATCCTCTATTTTATTTTTAACGTAAGCTGCACTAGCCTTTTCCTTTTGGTTGGGCAAGCTGTTCCTTGAGAACATCAGATCCATTGTGGTAAAGTTGGCCTCATAAGACTTATTTAAAAACAAATTTGTGAAGTACCAATTAAGTTAAACGAGACATTCATTCTTGACTATTAGTTGGTGGAAAATATTTACCTTGACTAATGAAAAGAGGAGACAGAAATTCGCAAACACTTCTCTGCTTAATCCATTATGTTTTTGCTAGTTAAGGCCTTGGAGCCTTCCTTCTACTAAAAAGTTGGTCTGTGGTCCACAAACTTTATTTATTGCTTTGGAGATTATAATTCTTATCCAACCAAACTGTCCTGGGACATATACAGAACACATCATGTGAAGGAAGTAGAAATTTAGTCAAGCATTATATTCAGTGTGTCGATATATTCGTTTTATTATGCTTTGTTGATATTGCCAGAAAGGATGCCTTTTTTAATGTTTTTATCACTTGCCTATGATTTGTATTAGCCTGCCTGCTGTTGTTCTCCATATTTACTATCATTGTCGCTAGATAGTTTGCTATAATTTTCTTCATAGCATTTAATGACTACACTTACACTCTTCATCTAGCCTTAGTTTTAAGATTGCTGACAATTTTTTTTTCTCTTGCTGTTATGCAGAATACCAAGGACAACCCTCCTTGTAATACACTTTTTATTGGAAATCTTGGAGAGAACATAAAAGAAGATGAGCTTAGAGCAATATTCAGCGTGTAAGAATACTTATTCCTTGCTCGCTTGAAGGCGATCTCATCATTGAACTGGTTTCTTCTTTCATTCCTGAAATAACTCCAAACCATGGAATGTTTCTATGTAATTGCATAAGATTAGCACCTCAAGTTTTGACAATCTTACTCACCAATTGTATTTAAGCCAATCGATTGACTGACATCCTTCATGAGACTTGCTAATGACATATTTAAGTACCTTGTACAATGAAATGCACTCTGTACTTTATTCAAGCAGAGTGAAAGCAGCTATAATGGAATCCCAAATAGTGTGGCTAGAGTTAAGTAGAAAGAAGCAGGGATTGAAATTTTGATTCGTATTTGAGGCGGGAAATTTTACAAGGTGTCATTACCCAAAAAAAAAATTACCAAATATATTGATCAAATCATCCGGTGAGCAAGAATGATCAATTATTAAAACTTGAGAATCAAATTTATGTAATTGGAACTTGAAAGACCTACCATAAATTGGATAAATTTGTTATTGAACAAAGAAATTAGTGCATTGTTTCACTACTGTATATGCTTTTTTTGTTGCTAGGTATCCAGTAGATCCTGTTAGTTACTAAAGTTTTGTTGTATTGTGCTTTTGCATTATGCAGGCAACCAGGTTATAAACAGATGAAGGTTTTGAGACAGGAAAGGCATACTGTTTGCTTTATTGAGTTTGAAGTAAGTAACCATCATACAACAGCAATATTCTCGTGTAATTACATCATGGAAAGGTGCATAATTGCACGTCCATTGTCTCTGCAGGATGTGAATAGCGCAGCCAACGTTCATCATTCACTGCAGGGGGCTGTTATTCCCAGTTCCGTTTCTGTTGGCATGCGGATACAATATCCTTTTGGCGTATTAATAGAGGAAAATCAATCTTCTGTTCTTGCTTGTGATGATTCATGTTTCATGTGCAGAAATGCTTGTTTGTTTTTGTTGCAAGTTTACATTATTGGTTTTGAGTATTCAGCATAGTTTCTTCATTGTTTTAACTCTTTCCCTACTTGTTTTAATAACTCATGCTTTTTATACACCTTGCTCATCATGCTTTTTATAAAGCTCATAGTGTTTGTCCCCTAACGACCTTCCCGCATACGAAACCAAAAAGAAGATATGAACTTATAAAATTGATTTGTCATTTGACTTCTTTATTCAAGAAATGCTAATTGGTGCCATTACGGTCTTGAGGAGCAGGCCAAGCAGAAATTGCTACCAAGGCACAATACCTACTTTTATATTTACTGTCGTGCAGAGCACAAGACTCATAGATTACTGACAGGTGTCACTTTTTTACTTGCAAAGATGATCCTTAACCTGTATGTATGCTTTTGGTATCGGTAAGAAAGGGTTAATTTCATACTGGTTACCTGAAGCTATGTAAAATTATGTATTGAATTTTGGACATTTATGTAATTATATTTCTACACAACTGTTTTTAGTTAGTTGTGTTCAGCAACCCTGCGTACATTTTCTGACAGCCTTCTTCCTATTATCATTGCCCTCACACATTAGTGATTATCATCACTTTCAACCACTAGGAAAAAAAAAAGGAAAAGATCCTCCTTCCTTTTGCCACTGCCATACTACACATTCAAATAGGAACAGAAAAATTAGCATGATCTAAAGACAATACATACCCCCTATTGTCATTGCGATTACAACAGCTAATAGTAACAATCTCGCTGCCTCACTTAAAAGGAAGTTCGCACCAACAAAGCAGGACCTAAAAGAAGGCATTTTTTTAATCCATCAAACTTCATTCAACAAACATGTCAACCTTGTAAAATCCCAATTTGGTACATACGAAAACTTGCCCCCCTCTACATAGTAGAGAGAGCGATTAGTTTAGGTACCCCACAAAAGAAAAGAAAGGGGAGGGCATGGTTGAATGCGGAGCCTCATGTGCATTCAAATATGGAAGAGTGTGGGGGGAAAGGGTGTCTGTTTTTTTCTCTTTTTCTTTGGAGCAATTTTAGTTTATTGAGTTGTTTATATTTCTCTGAAATATTGAGATGGACATCATATGCAGTGTTATAAATAAAAAGTAGGCTGATGAGGATACTATAACGGATCCAAAGTTTTCATTTGCTCTCCAAGTTAAAGGTATCTGTGTGTAATCTACGAAGAGAGAAGAAAGAAGAGAGAGAATAGTCATGGAGCACCTCTGTAGGCATTTCTCGTATCTCAGCCTTGGTATTTAATGAAATGATGATGCTTTCCTTTCACGATGTTTTAGATGGCATTGGACATGACAATTTTTCTGTTATCTGTTGCATTTTCTGCTTATTCCTACCTGATTTGAGATGTATTTTGCCTTTCTTTGACCCATGAAAACATATTCGAAGAACCCTTTTGGCAAGAGGAAGGATTCCAATCACCCTGTTGCTGCTACTTCTCCGGGAATGAATGGAGCTCCCCCACCTATGGGTTACCAGTAGCTGGAAGGGGACGTATTCTGCTCTTAATGCTCAGAAAAAAAAAAAAAAAAACTGCACGTAGGATGCATCATGCAGCTCTTGCATGGATCCATTTCATTATCAAGGCATCCGCATATATTACCATCTCTCATGCAAATGAATGCACATAGTGGCATCTTCGACGTATCATCAGGCCTTGTTATGTTATGCTATCCAAGACATTGCATCTGTCAGCAGCATCTGCAATTGCCTGGGTGACATTGTAGGATTCATATTCTGTCATTTTTGGAGTGGTGATGCATCAATATTGTAGTTTTCTGTGAATTTTATGTGCTTTCTATGCCTCATATGAACCATGTTCACGAACATCATTAGATATGTAGTAGGTTTGAGTTTTATGAGGTCTTCTCATTCATGGCATGAAGTTTTTTTGTCTCATTAGTCATGATTTTCCATTGTCATTCATGGCCACTTCTGTTACCAAGGTTCCCCTCATCATTAACTCAATCCATCTCAAGGTCAGTTGAGCAGGACGATGGATCATAATAATATGATGGATGCTCTTTAATCAAAGCAGGTAAAAACTGGAAAACTATCGGAAGATATATGCTGGTTTTAATATGCAGGTTATCTCCAAGAGTGGCAAATGCTTGTCGTTGGTTTGAGGAGGTTCAGAGAGCCACCGCCACTTAAATTTTCAGGTAATCAGTCTCAGGACGACCGCACCTACAATAGTCAGTATTTGTAAACCAAAAAAATTGAGAGATTGGAAAAATTGTTAGGGGAAATATGAGCAGAATTGAGAGGAATTTTCTATGATTCCTTTACGCCATCAAAATCTTCCAGATTTAAATGCGGAGTTTGTTACTTTAACAATTGCACTAGTTATTTATTGGAGATAAGTGGTTTTCTGTTTTCATTTTGCTTTTGTTTTTTTTAATGTAACGTTAATTCAGAATTTTATGCATTTGCGGGTTAAAATCAGGAAACAATCTTTGTTTTCAAGCTGTATAATGTGAGATTCTGGTATATTAGGCAGGAAACACATCTTGCGGATCTTTGTTTTTCAATATGCAGGGATGTTCATTGGGTTGTCCTATCTCCATTTTTTTTCTCTTTCACTACATACATACAAACGTATATATTCTCACCCTCAAAGTATATATGTGTGTGTGTATATATATCTATATATCTATATATATGCTTTGAAGGTAAGAAAATTCTCTCTGATTCTTATCCTTATCATATGACATGCCTGCTATATGTTTTGCTTTATTATTTAAATATTTAAAGGGACAGAGAACTTGGGGTTTACAAATGCAAGGATGTTTAAGAATTTAATCGTGATAATTGTGGGGCCATAATTAGGGGGGTTACTAAATGCCTATGAATTGTAGCCGAGGCCTGCGTTACAGGGTGAGAAGCAGAAAATCAACGGTTGGGATTTAACCGTTTTATAAAGTTTTGAAATATTTGAACTGGGTTTTTTAAATTATTATTATACTATTATATCTTAGCCGTTTATTTTTAAATGGATTGATGGCTAAAAGTGGTAAAATATGTGGAGCTTTGAGATAGAGTTGATCTGTTCTTGCAGGCCGAGGGAATAGCGGGTTCTGATGGGTATTTGGAGAACAAAATTATCGACTGCTTGACGGATGTCAATTCCTTCTCTGGCTAAAACGCTACTTCCTTGGTCCCACGGTAAGTGATTATGTTTTATTTTGTTTATTTTATATAAAGATAATTTTGACTATAATTTTATAGAGCTAAAATTTGGAAACTTTATGTTTAAATGAATAAATTTTTTTTTTTTGCTTATAGAAGAACTACATAAAATTTGTGACAAATAAACGATGGAAATTCATTTTATTTCAATTAAAAAATCAAGCAGTGAATTAAAAAAAAATATCATTTTTTTAATGCTTTAGATCCTGTTTCTTTTTGTTGGGTTGAAGTTGAAGATTGGGTGGACCAATGATGGATCCTCCATTTATTTATTTATTTATTTTTCAAGCACATAACAGTGAGAATTAGAAATCTTTATTTATTTATTTTTATTTTTAGGGTGATGTTTTAATTTTATTAAATATTTGTAATTACAACAGTAGTGTTTTTATTTTATTTATCCTTGAATTGTGATACATGACTTTTTAACAATTTTTTTTTTCCATTTTTGACACGGTGTTTTGACTTTTTTATTCAAGTGAAAAAGGTTATAAAAAACAAATTAATGGTGAAAATTTTAAATGAATTTTTAGAGTGATTATAAGAGGTAGATTTTAAAGGAAGACGGTTCCCACTCTCCTCTTGCTATTGTGATATAGGCCTGTTAGTTGAATGGCCTCAGGGTTGACGGATTATTTTTTTTTTAAAAAAATTATACGATTTAAGATTATTTTAAAAGTGAAAAGTAGAAATTTAGAAAATAACCTATTGCGTCATTTTGATTTTATTCTTCTATTCGGGGAGGAAGAATTTTAAAGCATTTAAGAGGGTAAAAGAGTTTAATATTTTGAATAAGCATAATGAAATTTAACTTGTAGGAAATACTCAGGAGATATTATTCGGTCGTTTTTGAAATATCTGTGTATATTTATTTATTTATTTATCTAAGAATCTGTTATCGTAGATAGATTAATAAAATATTACATATCTTGGTAGCTGCTAAAGACTTTTTTTTTTTTTTTCTTTTATAGATATGCTAGTTCTTATTTGGGGTAGGTATCACATTAACAGAAACCTACGGGTAAATGTCACTCACATTAGAGCATTTGTATTGGATGAGTCAAGATGATTAGCGACGTGATGTTTTCATTATATATGTCTTTTGTTTCATTCACAACCAAACAAAGAAGTTTTTTTAATGAAAAGTAAAATCTAAAAATATTTTTATTACTATAATTTGAATTTATTCAACAAAGATGTTGCTGGAGAAATGGGTTGAAACTGTGAATATGGTGAAAAGTCATCGTCGCCGAGATTCGATGCACTGTGCATAATGTTGAATTTGACCCCCCCATTTGGTGTAGCTGAATGCTGGTGGTATCGGGGCCTCGTCGACGTGGGCATCGTCAACCTGCACTATGTATGCCTCCCATGATGGGCAGGCGGGAGATGAAAAGATGGAGTCTATTTTTTTTGTCTAGTTTAAGATGTAAATGAATTGTTATAATTTAGTTATTTTTTAAGATATAAAAAAATTATTTAAAAAATGGCTTTTATCTCTGAAAGAGATAGGGGACCCCTAACCCAGCGGGGCAGCAATCCAAGTCATCTCCTCCTACCACTTTGAGATTGGAATAGATCCAAATCGTCGATGGCTTGAGCTTTCGGGGCTCACTGTCTAGCATTGATCATGTTTCATAGATAATGCTCATCTATTGCCCCCGGCTATGCACCTTTCGATATGTAGGACCTCGGTTTCATTGGGCCCTTGTCGTGATAAATTATGTCTAAACACAGCTATTCAAAGCACTCCGCATGAATGCAGTGCAAATTAAACTAATTAGTATGTAAGGGCATTCACCAAAACTGAACATACGCAATGTATCATTTTGCATAGCATGCTACTCTAATGAAAAAAATGTAAATATCAAAGTAAAATTCAATCCAAACTCAAGGTATTCATTTATTTTATAAAAAAATGAATAATTTTTTTAAGTCTTTGATAAAAGACCAACAAAATTTTAAAACTTTCGTTAAAAAACACATGTATACATTGATATTTAAAGTACACATGTACAATAAGATAAAAGACGTAAGAAAAAATTAAAGGATTTCTAAATAAATCAAAGAATAGATGTAAAAATATTTATTTTAAACCTTTGATCTAGTAGATCTAACTCTCACAAGCTTTAAAATCTTTTTCAACTTTCTCTCTTCATCTTCATTCTCTCTCTCTTTTTCTCCCCCTTTTTTTGTGAAATGACTGAAATAGTGCTGTCATGCCATATATACACACTCGGTTGATGAGCATTCGATAAATGCAAATTAGGCACCCTCAATTTTTCCACATTTCCACGCAGACGCCACATCAGCCACAATTTAAATGTTAACATTTTACCACAAATGCGCATGAGCTTCCCGGGGCGGATATCAGGCACATGGTTAGTGCCTCA
>JAOVVI020002883.1:6191-20123 GCA_028571085.2 Nepenthes alata | reverse complement strand
GGTGACATGGCTGAGGACGCTAGAGCATACGCGTTGACTTTCACTCACGAGGCCTGCCACAGCGGCGTGTTACAGGTGGACAGTTGACCAACTCTGACGTGTTTCAGACGGCTTCAACTCCCAAGGCGGCAGGCCTGTTAGGCATGCTTTTGTGTTTGCATTCTCGTTGCATTGGACGACCAACTTGGTTGGCCGGCTGCCATTGTTAGGTTACCTATGGAGTGAAGTCCTTAGGCTTGGCATGCGGTTCTGTTAACCAGCTTGGTGGCGCTGCCCAATTGCTGACATGGTCCTCCAGCGCTGGAGAAGGATGCTTCTCCCTTCGACCGTCGTTGACTGATTACGCTATCTCCACGTAGAGGAGGTCATTGCGTGTGCTGCATGAGGCCCCTAAGATTTTGACCATTATCGGGCCACTTGGATGACCAAGGTTTAGTACGACCACTAATAAGTCGCCTAGATGACCAGTGTTTAATACGATCGCCAACGGGCCGCTCGGATGACCGAGGTTCATATTAGACCACTTATGGGCCACTTGGATGACCAGGGTTTATACTAGACCACTTATGGGCCACCTGGATGATCAGGATTTAAATACGACCGCTATTAGGCCGCTCAGATGACCGAGGTTCATGTTCGAGCACTTGTGGGCCGCCTGGGTGACCAGGGTTTATTAACGAGAGGGTGAAGACCCTCCCGTCTTAGGAGCAGTCTAAGTTGGGTAACCTGTAAAGAGAACACATATACATGAACATAGGAAGTATGCTAAGTAAACACTTATTTTGGCAAACTTAAAATAAGCAAGCGAATGCACATAATAGTGCAAATGCGTACCAGTGCCTTCTACTGGAAGTAGCGTCTGAGGTGGATTGTATTCCATGTTCACAGAACCAGCTTCTCGTCCTGGCTCTGGAGTTTGTAGGCTCCGTTTTGCAAGACGGTGGAGACGAGGAAAGGCCCTTCCCAATTATAGGAGAGCTTATTACGGTCGGTCAGCCTGCCTGTGGCTTTGATGCCCCGTAGGACCAGGTCTCTAACATCGAATCGTCACACCTTAACCTTTTTGTTACAGTATCGAACAATTCAATGTTGGTAGGCCATTGTCGATACTCTGGCAGCGTCACGGGCTTCCTCTAACAAGCCTAGGTGCTCCATGATTTTTCAGGGGTTAGCTAGTGGGTCGAAAGACTCCATCCTAAGACTTAAAAGTCTGATTTTGACCGGGATTACCATCTCAGTCCGGTAACAGAGGCCGAAGGGCATCTAGCGTGTTGGTTCCTTTGAGGTTGTCCGATAAGAGCAGATAACAGAGGGGAGCTCTTCTGCTCAGGAGCCCCCTGCGTCCTCTAGTTCAATCTTTAACCCGTAGAGCAGCGTTCGGTTTGTGACCTCCATCTGTCCATTCTCTTGGGGGTATGCCACCGAAGTATGCACCAACTTTATGCCAAGGCTGGCGCAATACTTGGTGAAGCGTTTCCCTAAGAATTACGTCTCGTTATGGGTCACAACAACCTCAGAGACACCGAATCTAGAGACGATGCTCTGGCGAAGGAATTCCAAGGCGTTATGCTCTGTAATCTTTGCCAGTGGGACGGACTCGACCCACTTGGTGAAGTAGTCGATGCCCACGATGATGAATTTTCTTTGCCCCGTGGCAATGGAAAACGGGCAGAGAAGATCGAGCCCCCATTGCGCGAAGGGCCAAGGGGCCTGAAGGGTCTTCAGATCCGCGGATGAGTGGCGGTGAAGGTTGCTGTGAAGTTGGCAGCTTTCACATCTCTTCACAAACTCAAGCGTGTCCTTTTTCATCAAAGGCCAGTAGTGGCCCTAGCGCATGACCTTAAAGGCTAAGTTTTTTCTGCCAATGTGCGATCCACAGATCACGAGGTAGACTTCGCCTAAAGCATAGTCAGCCTCTTCGGGAGTTAGGCAGCGAAGGTATAGAGTCGAGTAGCCACGGCGATATAGTCGTCCATCGATCATAGTATACCAGCCGATCGTCTTCCTAACCCGTTTATCCTTCTCCACATCCTCTAGCAATCATCCATCCGCCAGATAACTAAGGTAAGGCGTTATCCAGTTTTTCACTTCGAAAATCTGCATTGCCTCTTGTTTCTCGATGTTGGGAGGGTTTAGGATCTTCCACATGTTTTTCGAATACTGTCCCAGGCTTTCGGTTGTAGCTGCTCTGGCCAGCTGGTTCCTTCTAGTTTTCAATTAGGGTAACGTGAACCAGATTCAGCTTATCGAAACCCTGGGCGGCCTCCCTTGCCTTTGCCAAGTAGTTGGCCAGGTGAGGGTTGTTCACCTCAAAGCCTCCGTTAACCTAGTTAATGATTAGCTCAGAATCGCTGTAAACTATAAGTCTCTTAGCAAAGCATTCCTTGGCTAACCGCAATCCGGCTAACAGGGCCCCATACTCGGCAACGTTGTTGGTTGTCAAAAAATTGAGCATGAGGGAGTATTTTACCTCAAACCCGTCGGGGGTCGTAAGGACCACTCCAGTGCGACTGCCCATGTTCGTAGACGATCCATCCACGTGGAGTATCCATTCCAGAACTCCGTCAAGCAGTTTTGCACATTCTTCGTGTTGTTCCTCGAGAACTGGGGTTAGAGTTTCAACAATAAAATCAACCAGCGCCTGCGCCTTTATAGCAGGCCTGGGCTCAAATTCGATATCAAACTCTCTCCACTCGATGGCCCATTTTACCAACCGTCTAGAAACGTCAGGCTTCTGCAGTATACTTTTCAGAGGCTGGTCCATGAGGACCATTGTCTGGTGGGCCTAAAAGTAGGGCATTAACTTTTGCACGGAGAATATAAGCGCTAAGACAAGTTTTTCTGCGCGCGAGTAGCGGGTCTCTGGACCGGTCAATGTTCTACTCACATAGTAGACCGACCGTTGAGCGTTAGATTCCTGGCACATGAGGACAAAACTGAGGGACGCCTCCGACACAGCCAAGTAAAGGTATAGCTCCTCTCCGCCCTTGGGTGATACTAACAACGGCAGGCTGGCCAGATACCATTTTAGCTCATCAAAAGCAGTTTAGCAGTCTATTTTCCATTAAAACCAGTTAGATTTTGTTCCTCTAAAGACCTTGAAGAAGGGCTGGTACTTGTCATCGGACTTCGCATGGAAGTGGGACAGTGCTGCCAGCCGTCCAGTCAATCGCTGGACGTCCTTTACGCTCCGTGGTGGAGCCATGTCGGCGAGAGCTTTGATCTTCTCTTGGTTTGCCTTAATTTCTCGTTGGAAAACGATGAAACTGAGAAATTTGCCTGAGGCTACTCCGTTGATACACGTAGCCGGGTTCAGCTTCATGAGATGCTTATGGGGCATCTCGTACGACTCTGCCAGGTCACGGATGTGGTCATCGGTGATCTTGCTCTTAACGAGCATGTCGTCGACATAGACCTCCATGTTGCGACCAATCTATTTTTTGAATATTTTGTTGACGAGTCGTTGGTGGGTTGCTCGAATATTTTTAAGTCTGAAAGGCATGACTTTGTAGCCGTAGGTGCCATGATCGATTATGAACGATGTGTGCTCCTAATCTTCCGGACTCATCCGAATCTGGTTGTAACCCAAATAGGCATCCATGAAGCTTAGCAGCTCATGTCTGGCTGTAGAGTCAACCAGCAGGTCGATCCTGGGCAGAGGAAAGCTGTCCTTCGGGCGGGCTTTGTTAATGTCGGTAAAATCGACACACGTTCGCCATTTCTCGTTGCTTTTCTTCACTAAGACGACATTAGAGAGCGAGTCTAGGTAATGGACTTCTCTAATGAAGTATGTGTCCAGCAACTTCTTCACCTCCTATCGGATGGCGATTAGCTTTTCGGCGGAGTGAGTCCTCCGCTTCTGCCTGACGAATTTTTGACCAGGATCGAGCCCCAACTTTTAGACCATCACCTATGCTGGAATCTCAGACATGTCCGCTGGAGTCCATGCGAAGAGGTCAGCGTTCCGTCGTAGGAATATGATCAATTCATCACGCAGTGGCCGTCGATCTATACACACTTTTTTGGTTCCTCCGGGTCGTGTGGGATTAGATCTGTAGCTTCATCGGACTGCGTTTGTTGAAGGGTTGTTTCGTCTCTATGGTCGAGTTTCCCAATTGTTCTAGCATTGCCGCCTGGGGCAACCTGAGACATGTAACATGTTCATCCAGTAACCTGGCCACCCTGCACCTCTCTCACACCGTAAGGCGTTGAAAACTTCATCTTGAGGTGCAGAATTGAGGTGACCGTCCCGAATGCTGTTAAGCAAAGTCTGCCCAGTATAATGTTATACATAGAGGGTAGGTTGACCACAGGAAGGTGAGCGTTTGGCTTGCTATTTTTGGAGACGTATCCAAGGTGACCTCCAACTAGATGGTCCCTTGAACGGGCACAGGCTCGTTGTAAAGGCCATATAATGGGCCTTCGACAGGTTTTTGTGGGTTCTTTTTTAAGCCCAGTTTGAAAAACGCATCTAAGTAAAGAAAATTTTTAGAACTTTCATTATCGACGAACATTCGCTTCAGCTGGTAGTCAAAACTACAGTCCGAAATGAGTGCGAATACAATGAGTGGATCAACATGGGGGATATTACATGAGCTAAGCCATCATTATTAAAGCTAATGGTGTTGTCCGCCATTCGCTGTTTCTTCCTCCCAGTCTGCTGTTCCTCACCGCCGGCTGGATTTTTAGCAGGTCGGGCGGTGATCATATTAACCACCCCTACTGGAACACGGTTTCGGGGAGGTGACCGATCATGGCCTTCTCCGTCAGCTGCTCGAGTGCTCTGTCCGAAGCACCTGACAAACTTGGTGAGGTGGCCTCTGCAAATCAAGTCCTCGATCTCCCTCTACAGTGTCATGCAGTTCCAGTTGAATGCCCAGCAGAGCGGTGGAAGTCATAATACTTTGATTGATTCTCAGAGTCCTTCTTTAGTGGTTTTGGCCACTTCAAAAATTTCTCTCCGCAGATCTGTATGTGGACGTTTGAGCGCGTGTCCGTCAGAGCTGTGAAGCTAGTGGGCTTGTAGTCCCCATGTTTCGGTGGCCCAGTCCTGTGTTGCTTCCGGTGAGAGTGATCATAGCCACCGTACTTCTTTTTCCCTCACGAGGAAAGGTTAGAGGCTGATCTGCCCGCTGTGGGTATTTTGCCTCGTTGGCCTCCTCTGCTGCTGCGTATGCCCATGTGATGGACTCTGCCTTCCGAAAGGTTTAGGGATTCTTGTGGGCCAGGTGCTTGAAGAAGTCTCTGTAGGTTAGCGCGGAGATGAAATCGCCCAATTTTATCTCCTCCGTGATCGAGGGAATTTGTCTGGCCTCTGTCACAAAATGGTCCAGGAATCGCCGTGGGTTCTCTCCTAAATTCTGCTTGATGTGGGAGAGGTGCCACGACTGCTTCTCTTCCCGTCAGCTTGAGGTTAACTGAGCCAGGAAAAGATCCGTAAGTTCCGGAAGCTGCCAATGGTGCCTGATGGGAGGTGATGGAACCAGATTCGGACATCTCCTTTCAAGTGAGTGGGAAGTATAGCAAAACGCTGAGTCTTCCAACCCTTGTAGACTCAGATAGGTACAGAAGTGATCTAGGTAGTCAACCGGATCACTGCTCCCGTCGTATGAGTTAAGGGAAGGCATATTGAACTTGGTGGGCAGTGGACGGTTCATGATCTTCGCTGTGAAAGGAGATTGGTCTAAGTCGATGGCGTGCTCCTCGTCCTGGAACACACAGTTCCAAATTTTGTCCACTGTGGATTTGCACAAGTGGCGTTTGTAGATCGCTTAGAGTTTAGGTAAGCCCTCAACTCCATCTTGTCTCTGGAGGGTTCAGCAGCTAGTTGGCTACTGCCTCCAGCAGACCTAGTAGTCCTAGAAGCTCGCTCCTAGACTGCGTTTCCGTCTTTGGCCCGAGAGTATCGGAGATTTCTTCTCTCCAGACTTTCTCGCGGAGTTATACTGTCGGAGCATTCTTCAGGCCTGTTCTGGCTAGGAATACGAGAGGAGGCTGGGACCGAAGTTTTGCTGGACCTCTCGGGCCTTTTAACCGGCTTCTTTTTCCTCTGGCCACCCTTTTTGGTGGTCGGTGTAGGAACGGCTGCTGAAAGAGCTGTCTGCTATCGTTGCTTGTTCTGAGAGCAGAGTATTTGGACTAGACAATTGTTGGCCTGCATCTGCTCTATTAGTTGCTAAAAGTAGGGCACTGAAACTTCGTCCGTTACCCCATTGACCGTGGTACCAACAGTTTGGTACTGGTCTGGGTAGGTGACGTCTCTAACGGGATCGCTAACTTGGGCTCTTATGTTCACCATGGCGAATGAATCAGACGGTGAAGGAGGACATTGTTCAGAGTAGTGGTTAGCTTTTGTAAGCATTTTCCACAGACGGTGCGAATGATGCTTACCATGATTCGACTTCGAACAGATTCAGATATGTTTGGATTGTGTGAACTGGCTCCGTTCAATGAATTTGAATCCTGCACACCACTAAAACGAACAAGAGATTAGTGTGTCGGCGGGAAGTTATCCCACCAAAAATAATTCGACACTCAAGTCAATAAAACCTTCTAAATCATAGAAGGTAAGCTGGAAAGCTAAAGAAAGTGAAAGAGTTAATCGGTCGGGAGTGCTGGCTTTTTAAGAACGTGAGCTCTCGCTTCCTACTAACAGAGAGCGTGAGGAAGCAAAGTTTTGAAAGCGTGGAAGCTTCTGAAAATGACTATCGAAAAGCCAAATATGTCTCCAGGAAGCTGGAGGCCTTTGCTGGGATTAGAGGACGAATGCTTGGATGAGTGGAAGAGATGATGAGCCTCTATCCAGTACTCTGTAAGCGTTCGTGGGTGCCTTTCTCAGTAAGGCTTGCCTTGCTTGAGTAATGGTTTTGCCTTAGTGAGAGTTTGTCTGTAAAAGCTTCTCTGTAAGTAAGAACTCGGATATGTGAGAGCTTGAGTGTAAGAGATGGTCTGTGTACATAAGAGATTGCATATAAGAGATTTCATCTGTCCGTTAGAACGTGTGAGTAAGAACGTGTCTCTTGAATGAGAATTCTAGGTTTACTTAAAGGTTGATAGGGTGATCTTCCTTAGTTGGAATGCATGATCTCCTACGTTATTCTGGTCAGCATTCCTTCCAGAGACGGCGCCAGTTGCCAAACTGGCTGAGATAGCTTCCTTCCACGGCGGTCTGCGACTTTCCAAATTGCTCACGTTCCTTCTGTGTATTTTACCATTGGAGAGCCCCAGTTGACAAGAGATTGAGAAGATCTGGCGCCTTCCTTATGGGAAGGGCGTTGATTTCGTCAATGTCCATTTTGGGTGCCGACTAAGATCGTTAAGATGCTGGAAGAGCCGTTGCTGGCCGTTTGATGGATTGCGGGCTCAACTGGGCCAGGCCCGTAAAAAAATCTTTTCTGGGCTTGTCGCTATAGTAAATCCGGTCAACGCTCGAGTTGGCCGTCTGTACGTGAGTTGGCCGTCTGCTGAGGTCTAGACGGTCAACGTTGGCGTTAACCGTCTTGAGCCTTTCAGGATTTGACCCTGCGTCTCCAGTTGGGCTGTTTTTGAGTTGACCGTCCAGCAGGCCGTTTTGGGCTTCCGTTGACCTTGGACCAGCCCATATTACGATATACCCATCCATTATATATAAGCAAATAAGATCAATATAAAATGTAAGATTTAGCCCTAGTTATATAATTATAATTAGGGATCTGTTTAGTTTTTTACCGCGAAAAATATATACAATGTTATTAGCAATAAAAATTCTTACATTTGATAATTCCCTGTTATTAAAAGCTATTTTTTGTGGTGTCTATAAGGTTTTGATAATTATAAGTTGTCCAATAATCGTAATATTATGATATAAAGATCATTTTCACATACTTAATTCATGAATTTTGGATCAAACAACTGTGCAACCTTTACAATTGTGCCACAAGTCAGCCTCAAAACTCAGGGAGATTGCTAAAAACCGCAAGATCATCAGGCAAATAGGTCTGGATACATCACGTATAATTAATTGGAGGCAAGATAACATACGCATTGTTCCTGAACCGTCTGGGCTGCCATAGAAGGTGGTGTGAGCTTCCTTCCATGGCCCCGGAGAAAATGGTGGCCTCTTGGCGTCGATGCCCATTAGACGGATGGCCGGAAGCAGCAGCAACGGCAATATCATGCCCTTGAAGAATGATTCCATTGACGATGATGATCGATGCAATTGGCTCGAGATGACAGATATCTTTACGGGAGCAGTTCTGTTTAACATAATCTTTTCCATTGCTGGGATATTTATTTATAATAATTTAAATTGCTAGATTATAGGAGTATTACGTTTTATTCTGCTATATTTAATCAGTTCCAATATTATATGACGGGGATGAATGAGAACGCAGGGCTGCCAAGACCCAGCTGCTTTTCTCCTCGCACCAGCGACCTTTGAATATTTTGATAATACAATATTACGTGATATTATATCTCCAAATTATATATTACACAGTAAGTATATACATATATCTATATATATTGTTCTTTAATTTCGTTCCGTACATATTTTATTCTTTCTTATATTACGGCACATAAAAAATGGCCTCTTCATTATTCATTGACATCCACAATATATGGGAAAATATTTTCTGTCCTACTCGATTATTCATGCCTAGTCAATTTTATATTTTTAAATTAAACTTAGATTCATATAGTTTAATGAATTTGAAATAACATTTGTAGAAGTTAAAATTAAAAAAAATATTTATTTTTTTCTAACTAAATTTTAAAGGGTACTTCTTAAAATAAATAAATAGTTAAGATCGAGATAATAGATTCAGATTCTTCTGTCGGGCGTTTCGGCTCAAGGATGAGGCTGCTGTAAGTTGTTTCAAATTCAAAGGCTTCAATGATAGTTTTATGACCAAATAATCAAGTTATTGGATAGTCTAATTGTTAAAAAATTAAAAAAATAATAAGATATAATTATATTAGGTATATATTGATAACAATAAATCAAAAAAGACAAGACATAGAAGAGATATCTGTCAAATTAAATAGTTGACCAATTATATTTAGTTAATTTTTATATCCCATGATATTAACTCATTAGTAAATAGAACAACAATTCTATCAAAACGACTAAGTCCATTGGTCATGGTCTAAAAGGCCAATACTACAAGAGGCTTCATAAAATTAAACATTTTAAAAATTGTTGAGAATGACTATCTAAACACATGCCTTTAAATATGAAAGTTAGATCTTAAAATTAGTATATAACATAATATCATAACTCATTATCAGCAAAATCAGCTAGAGCTGCCCATTAAGTTATGTTTATAGATGTAGCAGTTAAATCTAAATATACTAACTCTATATAAGAAAATCAACTATTAAGTAACTGTGTATAACTTCGGAGAAGGAAATATGTCTGCTATAGTAAGTTACTCAATAAGCTCTAGAATAGAATCAACACCTTTATAAATATAAAGTCCATTAACATAATAATGGTATGTTATGATCAATTGAACAAATCATCTCTTGCTTCTTGAAATCTATAAGATCTCTGACATCTCAAATTTCTTAAACTTTTAAAAGTACAAGTCTCTATAACACTTAAATCTGCAGATAAAAAGATTGGGAGTTCATCTTCCATATAACTTCCTCCCTCAAAATATCTTGACACAAGGAATACTATCTTCCAAAAATCCTCCTTCCCCTCTTTTTATCTCAAATATTCTAATTTGACTAGTGTTTTAGTGACTCAAATATGGGAGGATTAATTAAAAACTTAGTCTTATACCTATGAACACTTATTTTAGTTATAAGTTTGTGAGATCTGAGTTAAACATCTAAGAGTCCACTCTGAAATATGTTAGGTTGAATCTACATTCCAGGTATAAATCACGATGCTATAAATTGAAAGCATTATCTGTCATGCAACTCCTACACCTTTCAAATAAACATGTTGTTGGGGATCACTCTCGTGTGAAAGTCCTTGTGACCAAAGGATTTGAACGGAGCACGTGTGTGCTAAAAGGAAGAAATTTTAAACAACTATGTTGACCGAAATCTTCTGGATGATCAACTCTGTCGGGCAATATGTTGACCGATAAAAGTCGTGAGATGACTGACTATACTAAAGAAGTAGGTAGACTACTTCGATCGGTCAACGGTGTGATTGACCGGCCAATATAGTCAACAAAGTTGACATGTTAAATATGGAATATCTGAATGACTGTCATATCCCACAGAGGTGTGGAAGAAGATGGAGAGAAGATATAAATCAAAATTCTTGACAATCAGGTTTCATATAAAGAAATAATTTTTTGATATGTGATTCTTAGAAGGTTACAGTTTTAAAAGTATTTGGATGAATTTAATCGGATCGTAACACAGATGTCCATCATTGATAAGATAATCAATGAGGAGGATAAGGCACTGGTACTGTTGGCCTCTCTGGCAGCTTCTTATGGCAATATTATCACTACACTGTTGTTTGGAAAAGACACTCTCAAATTGGACGAGGTCATCGCTTCCTTACTCATGAATGAGTCAAGGCGGTCACAAAGGGCCTTAACGTCTTCTCATAGTGAAGTACTTGTGACCGAGTCTAGAAAACGGAGTAGAGGACAATGCCAAAAGCCTGGAGGGAAAGGACGCAACAAATATCGTTCAAGGATCAAACTTTGAGTGTCATCATTGTGAAAAAAAGGGTCACATCAAGAAGCAATACTTCAAGGGAAAGCGTGAGAACGCGAAAAATGAGAAAGGAGAAAATGGACGAAGTCAGGACAAGTCCTCCATCTCAGTGATCACAGGAAACGATCTCCTGTTGACATGTGGAGAGAACGTGACAAACCTGACGGACGAGGAGTCCAGCTGGATAATTAATTTTGGTGCCACCTTGCACGCCTCATCAAGAAGGAGATTATTTATATCCTACATTCTAGGAGACTTTGGAGTGATAAGGATGGACAATAAAGGCACATCCCAAATTATTGGTAAAGGTGACGTTGTACAGGTTACCAATAATGGGACGAAGTTGATGTTAAAGGATGTTCGACATGTTCCTAACATTAGGCTCAATATCATCTCAGTTGGTCGGTTGGATGATGAAGGTTATTGTAACACCTTATGTGAAGGTGAGTGAAAACTTACCAGAGGATCTCTGGTAGTGGAAAGAGGAAAAATGTACTCTGGCCTGTACATCATGAAGGCTATCGCAACGGCCGAAAACGTAAACACTGCAATTAGTATGGAAATTGAAAATTTATGGCACAAGAGGTTGGGCCACATGAGTGAACGCGGACTGCATCATTTGGCTAGGAAGGGCCTTATTGTCAGAGTTAAGGAGGACGGACTAAGGACGTGCCCTTACTGCTTGGCCGGCAAACAAAGAAGAGTCTCATTTCATGGAGACTTGTCCGCTTCAAAGGCGGAACTGCTTGATTTCATCCACACAGATGTGTGTGGACCATTCAAAGAGAAGTCGTTTGGTGGAGCTCAATATTTTGTCTCTTTTATTGATGATTGTTTCAGAAAACTGTGGGTCTATCCATTGAAAACAAAGGACTAGATCCTCAGTATATTTGAGCAATTTCATACTTTTGTTGAGCGACAGACGGGCAAGAAAATGAATGTCATCCGAAGCGACAACGGTGGTAAATACATAGGATCCTTTGATGCTTATTACCGGTCACATGATATTATGTATCAGAAAATACCTCCAAAGACGCCATAGTTGAACGGAGTGGCTGAGCGGATGAATCGCAAACTTCTAGAAAAAGTACGGTGTATTGTTTTTAAAACTGAGCTTTCTGGACACTTCTGGACAAAAACTCTGAAGACGGCGACCTACACCATAAATAGGTCTCCCAGTAAACCCTTAAAGGGAGAAGTACCGAAGAAGATATGGTTGAACAAAGAGCCATCTTATGATCATCTGTAGGTGTTTGGATATAAAATTTTTGTCCATGTCCCAAGAAATGAAAGGACAAAGTTAGAGCCAAAGACGATGCAGTGCGTCTTTTTGGGCTACGAAAAAGATCAGTTGGGGTACAAATTTTATGATCTAATTGGAAGAAGACTTATCCGGTTAAGGGATGTAACCTTCATTGAAGATGAAATGATTAAGGATATTGGCAAAAAAGTCAAGTATGATGGCGAGTAGACGAACAGAATAAGTGTCAAAATTATCTATCCGGTACTTTTGGAAGACGAGGACAATGGTCCTGAGGCGGTTGGGTATAATGGAGAGAAAATAATGGCTCCTGATGAAGACAAGCCTGAAGCCATCCCTCAACTGGCCGAGAATCTGCCTGTCAGATGATCCTCACAAAACAGACGGCCATCTGTCTATCTGTCGCCTAATGAGTATGTTATGCTCACTGATGCCGGAGAGCCAGAGACTTATGAAGAGTCTATGGAGGACGAGAATAAGGATAAATTGTTGTAAGCCATGAAGCCATGAAAATCAAACATTTAATTTAGTCAAGCTTCCTAATGGAAAGAATGTCAAAAAGAACAAGTGGGTCTTTCGACTGAAGACGTCCGAAGATACTATACAGTTGAGATACAAGGCACCGCTAGTGGTAAAAGGATTTAGTCAACAAAATGGAGTTAATTTTGATGAGATTTTTACTCCAATGGTGAAGATGTCTTCCATAAGAGTTGTGTTGGCATTGATAGTCGCCCAAAATCTAGAAGTGGAGTAGATGGACGTCCGGACAGCCTTTCTTCATGGTGAGTTGGAAGAAAAAATCTATATGGAACAGCCAGAAGGGTTCAAGGCTAAATGAAAGGAGCAACTAGTCTATCGTCCAAGGAAGAGTCTGTATGGATTGAAACAGGCTCCAAGACAGTGGTATAAAAAACTTGAATCAGTCGTGATTAGTCAAGGATACCAGCAAACTACTTAAGATCACTGTGTTTTTTCATAGAGGTTTTAAGAAGGTGATTTTGTTATTCTTCTCCTTTACGTGGACGACATGTCAATTGTTGAACAAAATAATGCTCGGATAAAAAAGTTGAAGGAGCAACTTGTGCAATCATTTTCCATGAAAGACCTTAAACCGGCAAACCAGATTCTTGGTATTAGAATCATTCACGATTGAGAGGTAGGAAGATTATGGTTGTCTCAAAAAAACTACTTTGAGAAGATACTCCAATGATTCAACATGGATAAGTCTAAACCTGTCAGCACTCCACTTACAAATCATCACAAGTTGAGTAGTCGCCAGTGTCCATCTTCGAACGAAGGGAAACATTACATGAGAAGTGTTTCCTACTCCTCACCCGTTAGAAATCTCATGTATGCCCTGGTATGCACTAGGCCGGACATAGCACATACTATTGGTACAGTCATCCAGTTTCTGTCCAATTCTAGAAAGGAGCATTGGTCTGCAGTAAAGTAGATTATGAGATCTATCCGATGAACTACCAAGAGGTGCTTGTGTCTTAAAAATGACAAGCCACAGTTGGTGGGCTACTCGGATGTTGATATGGCCAGGGATATTGACAGTCGTAAGTCTACTTTAGGATACTTTGTGAAATTTGCAGGAGGAGCAGTTTTCTAGCAATCCAAGTTACAAAAATATATTTCTCTTTCCACTATTGAAGCTGAGTATATTGCCATAATAGAAGCTTGCAAGGAGATGTTGTGGATGAAAAAGTTTGTTCAGGAACTGAGGCTTGAATAGGAAAAGTATGTGGTACTCTGTGACAGCCAATGTGACATTCATCACTGTAAGAACTCCTCACTCCTTTCCAGATTAAAGGATATTGATGTGTGATATCATTGGGTGAGAGATGTATTAGAAGTCGGTCTACTGTCACTGAAAAAGATTAAGACTGAAGAAAACGGGATAGATCTGGTGACCAAGATTCTACCGAAGGGGAAGAATGAAGGATGCTGTAAGCTAGCCGGGATGATGGATTAACTTTCTCACGGTCATGAGGAAAAGTTTG
>JAOVVI020002882.1:0-20133 GCA_028571085.2 Nepenthes alata | reverse complement strand
ACACTGTACAGAATACCTTTTATTTTTTATTAATAAAACTTACACTTTCTAAGTTGAATCTTGGGAGGCTTTGTCCGATTTGTACAAGTGCTTGCTCCTTTTGTAAGATGACGTTAAGTAGCTTGTCCTTCGCTTTTATTGTGAGCCCTTCGAAGGATTATGCTACCTTTGGACCTCTCGAATCGTCTGGCCTTGCATGAAGTTCTTAAAGCTTTAACTCTTGGGTACTCGGACGAGACCAAGTTTTTGGAATACGACCACTGGGGTCGCTCGGTCAAGACCGAGTTTTTAGTATACGACCTCTGGGACCGCTCGGTCGGAGCCGAGTTTTTAGTATACGACCTCTGGGGACGCTCGGTCGGAGCCGAGTTTTTAGTTATACGACCTCTGGGGCCGCTCAGTCGAAGCCGAGTTTTTAATTATACGACCTCTGGGGCCGCTCGATCAGAACCGAGTTTTTTTTTTTGACTTGAAAGCTGCCTTGATGTTGATGAAGGAACATAGGGTGCGTCATGATGGACATATAGAAGGGATCCTTTCATTCATGTAGACATGTTACATTGAGGGCCTCAGGGGCCGTTTTGATCCCTCTCATTACATTAGCGCCTTTCTCATTGTTTCCTTTTGAAGTTGGCATGCGCAGCCCCTAGCCAGTGGTTAGGCGCCTTCCTTGTTCTCTATGGCTTTGCCTTTAGAGCGACGCGACCGACTACGCCCTGCTGCTCCGGGTCTGTGCCCGGGTCGAGGCAGGAAGCGGTCGAGGTAGCCTTCCATTACCAGCCTTTCGACTTCCACCTGGAGCGTCCTACAATCCTCGGTGTCGTGGCCGCGGCTGCAGTGGTAATGGCAATATTCCCACTAGTCACCTCCTTCTGGGTTCTTCAACGCCTTGGGCCATATCAAGAATTCCTCGTCTCGAATCTGTCTCAGAATGCTGATGAGCGACTCAGTGAGGGCAGGTAGGCCTGATGGCCCCTCTCCTCCAAGGATAATCCGTTCGGGCTTGCTTTGCCCGGACGGTCCTTGGGACTTTGGCTGGGCGCTCGCCCTTCTTTTTCCTTCCACTTTCCTCGGGGGCAAAGGGTCTTCTCGGATCACCAGCTGGCTTGTTTCACCGGCCCTGGGTCCGAAGACCATCTTCCAGAGCCTCTTGTGCCCTTTCTTCGTTGGGGAATGAGCCATGGACTTCTTTTTGTTGAGGTAGTCCCTCAACTCGCCTGAAACTCGTGCAGCATGTCGCTCCTGGGTTGTTGCTGGCCGCGAACTTTCGAGGTACTTCCCCCTGGACTGCTCATCCACCCTCTCGCGGAGGGTATGGACAGCTCTCGAGAGGCTGTCCACCTTCTTTACCAGCTTCCGTACGCTAGTACCGGGATGGCCACTTGCCGTGCCACTGGATGGGAGGCACCTATCGAAAGGCCCGACCTCCCTGGAGGACATGCTGCCTTGTCTGCTCGCCATTTTAGGAGCGTTGGTTGTTCTGTGAGGGTAGGAAGCGTTGAGATTTTTTGTCAATGCGTTCCCACAGACGGCGCCAATGTTGCGTGCTGAGTTTTCAACCACCAACGAGCAGCGTCCGAGCGAAACTTAGGAGTTCCAAAGTGGACAGAAACGTGCAACACAAAGTAAATATGAAAGAGTAAGGGGACGAGGACTTTGTGCACAATATCTTTTACATGGAAAGCCCCTTTTCAAATACAAATGGAAAAAACCTCGGTCACGGACGGGCGTCCAGGAGATTTCACTATGAATCAAAGAGAATACAGCAGGACACCTGGTGATGCTTTTTGTCACCACCAAGAAATACAAGTCTCAAGCTTAGTTTCTCTCCTCTCGTTTCCTACAGAAGAATGCTCTCAACGTGAACTCAGGACGAGGAGTCATGGTGATCCATTCCAGGTTATGGGTAAAGCGAAACATAACCTTCACCATGACTACCCCGAGGACCTTCTCAAAACAGTGTGCAAACACACAGAGAGAGACCAAATACCTTACCGCATTTGGTTAAAGCCTGGCGAACGGGACGCCCAACTCGCACATCAGACTATAAAGCTCCGAGGGAACTGGAAAGCGGAGTCTCCCTTTTAAGTGAACCTCGTATACGGTGATGAAGCCTTCAGGCGGACCGCTGGCCCTCTCATCGGCCCCTGGAACTACCATCTCCGTAGAATCAGGGATGCCGTACTTAGCCCGAATCTCTTCGAGGTCCTTGGGAGTGAGAGACGAAACGATATCCTTCACCCCAGGAGCCATGACAACAAAAGGGCAAAACCTCGACAGTGGAAGGAGGAAGAAGAATAGAAAGCGGAGAGCTTCAACACTTTGAAAATGAAACAAAAGCAAAGCGCAAAGGTGGAAAGCTGGCAATGAAAAGGCCTATTAATACTTTGAAATTCAAAAAGGCGCACTACACTCATTGCCCTTCGCCATGTGTCGCTCGACCATTCGTCTCAGATAAATTGTGGCTTTGCCTTCCCAAGGTACCTGACAGCTCGTCAGTCGAGCATTTAATGCTCTGCAGAAGTTCAAATGGCGGCGTTGAAAGGCCGCGGGCTCAAAAGAAGTTTTCAGACGCTTCCGTACCAAATCTTTTGACACCTTTCCTCTGAGGACACAGGAAGCCGCGGACAGATTACCAAAAGGAAAAGCCAGCCTCCACGGAGAAGCAGCTGCGACATACTAAACGGTCGAGGACCTTGAACCCTTTGGCATGGGGAGCTAGTGTTGGGCCCCGATATTTGGGCCCATAAAACACGGCCCAATAAGAAGGCCCAAAATCGCAATGGCCCAAGAGGCCCATGGTTTTTTCCTCGATTCATAGTAAAATCTCCTGGACTTCCGTCCGTGACCATGGTTTTTTCCCTTTGTATTTGAAAATGGGATTTTCACGTAAAAGATATTGTGCACGAAGCCCTCGTCCCCTTACTCTTTCATATCTACTCTGTGTTGCGCGTTTCTATCCACTTTGGAACTCCTAAGTTTTGCTCGGACGCTGCTCGTTGGTGGCCGGAAACTCAGCACGCAACAGGATGAAACTAAACAATGGCATCTTTGCCTGCAGGAAGTGAATAACTACTGAAGTATTGATAGGATTTCTGGTGCTTATATACATCTGATGGAATATTTTATCTGTTTCAAGTGGTTCGCACGCTGGTTTGATTTGTAGTGGAAAAGAAAACTAGCTCAGGATGTTGTCTCAATAATGAGAGATTTAAATATTTCTTACTGTGCTTCACTTTAATTTCCAATCATACGCAGGCAACATGGACAAAGAGGTCAATCCTCTGTAAGCACATCATGTCTCCCAAATTCTGCACCGGAGGTGGTTTAGCAATCATTAAAGTGGGTCAATGGTCTCAAACAATTAGAAGAATTCAATATAATATGGATAAGTGGTATTTCTTAGGGTTTGTTTTGTTATATAGAAAATTTTAAACGAAAGAAATTTTATGAAAAAAAATTTAAAATGAAAGAAAATGAAAAGCAAATCACTTTCCTCAAATATGAATATTCTAATATACATTTTTCATCATATTTTTTTCTTTGTGATATTTATATTCGAGAAAAATAAATTTTCTTTTATTTTCTTTCATTTTTAATTCTTTTCTCCTAAATTTTCTTTCCATCATACTTTCCTATATCAAAACAAACCCTTATATTTTGAATTCCGGCAAAGACAGACCAGTGGACTTTGGGGATGCAGCAATTGCTGAAGGTAGTCCCAGATGCTGGTCACGGTAAGGGAAAGGTGGCGATATAACTACTTCAAATGTAATGGCCATACGTTGTGTGCTATCATTCACCAGAAAATCGTTGGACATTTGGATCATCCTTGTTTTGATCAACTTTCTGGATCATTTAAAGTAAACCCTAAATCCATATAAAAAAAAAACTCTATTTCGATCAAACTAAAGCATCTGTAACGAATTCAGCGGATTATCTTATCAGTGGGAGCCTAATGAAATTACAGCAACAATAATTTTATAAAGGAAACCCAAAAAAATAAGGTTGAAAAAACAGCCCAATACAAAACAAAAACAAACAAGAAGAAAACACTAAAAAAAAATTTAAAAGGGGGTAATATAAACTTCACCTGGGAGACAAGATTAAAGCAGCATAAATTATCCATACAATTCAGCTGGGCTTCACCCTCTTCATCTACTAATCACCATCTACAACTAAAAATTTCACTCAGAACAGATAAAAAAACTCAAAGTAACTAACAAGATACAGAACTCTAAACTATGGACCAAATCATTGAAATCAATTACCCAATTCATCGATAGATCCAATAGCTCCCAATTAAACTCCAGATTTAAGGAGAAATTCGATGCACAAGAGGATTTTTTAGTAGTTGGAAATTTGGTCGGTAGGGTATTTGGGGTTATGGAACTAAGAGTGCAAGCTGGATGGGGATGGAGAGAAACGGTAAGAGGATCCTTCACACGATCGCAAAACTTCCCAAATCAGACTTTGCAGTGTTTGATCGTTGTGAATAATAAAACTCACCAGTACCGCTGTGATTTGCTACAGCTGTTTCGGATTCATAGCCATATTTAACAAAGATAGAAGCTGAGTTCTCATTCTCTAACCCGTGGGGCACGGATTTCGACTTCTCTGTCAGATTGAGTATTTCTTCCGGTATAGTCAACATTAGGTCCCACTTCTATACCGAAAGGGCCAAGGAACTCTGAAGGTCAAATGCCATGAACGCGCATAGCAGTACCGCTGAACAACCCTATTTAATAATTTATATGTCATATTATTCTATTTATTTATATTAATAAATTTATTTAAAAATAAATTTAAAATAGCTTTAAAATAATTAAACACCATTTCTAAAGTACCTGTAAAAGCAAAATCCACTACCGAGTAATATAATTTTCACTAGAATAAAAAAGTGTAACTTGTCTTTTGTTTATATGTATATATATTATTGCGTATCAAAAATTCAGATTATCTTACGGATCAGGAGTTATAAATTAGATCTTCTTGTTGATTGATCTTACATGGATCCGTCTTCATAATCTTAAATCTGAATCCTGTACAACACAACTAAAAACGATATATCAGAGGTAAGCAAAAATTACTCCCACCATAAACCCTCTAATGCTCAAGTCATATGTATTTTAAAAATATATAGAAAGATAAATTGATGATACATTTATAGTAGATTGAGTATAGAAGGAAGTCATGCTTTCATGAATAGATATAAAATTATTTTGAGAGATGATAAGCATTCTAGGATGAGGGCTACTTTTTTGGGATTGAGGATTACATTCTGAATGGAGCACGTGGCTCATAGAAGGCCGATCAGCAAAGCTTCCCCTTTTATTCCTCTTAAGCTTTATTCCTTTTTTCTCTCTCTAAGAGGCCTTCAGGGATGATCAAGTGTTGGCCTCTTTTCTCCCATCTCTTCTCTTTTTTCTTTTTCTTTTTTCTCATTCTCTGTTAGAATGAAGTCTTTATATAATTGCAGGATTTTATCCATAGCCAACCATCAAAGATAACCGTTGGTCACACTTATCCGTAACCAGCCATCGAAAATAACCGCTATCGGATTGGATAAAGTTATTTGAACGATTTTTTTGGTATACTGTACCAATCATATATATATATATATATTAAAGAAAATTAGATTTGATTAATTAAACAATTATTTCTAAAAAGCTAAATCTAAAAACATATTTTCACCTTAAAGATGAATTTTGCACTTTAAAAAATTATATTTTTTTAAGTTTTCCTTTATACAATTATTGTTTTAATTTACATGAATCTGATTTTATAAAATATATATAGGAAAAACTATAGATAGAACATATCTAAAGCATTTTTCATAATAAAAATGGGGCAATGTCTCATTGAGTTTAATTTGAATACATTTTTTATACTTATTCTGTCATAAAACTTATATAGTATGCTAGAAAATTTATATACTACATATTGTAAAAATAAATATTTATTAAGTGAAAAAAAAACTCGTGCATAAAATACATAACCTAAATATTAAATCGCCAAACCTAAAATTATCTGAAATTTAGCATAGCACTTAATAATAAGTGACCAATAATTAAAAAATATATATTACAAAGCATTAAAAATTTTAAAAATTGCAATAAGTTTATACAAGATGACTAAGATCAACACTGACATGAATAATCGGACCCCCATTAAAATTTTTTGGCTGAAAGAGTATTAGGCATAGAAAAATATCTTATTTTTTTTATATAAAATAAATAAAATGAATAAAATATAAAGTATTAATCTTATCTCAAATATAAAAAATGATAAATTATAATAACTATAGTTGGCTATTTATAATAATTATTGTTGGGTTTTAGGATTGGGGATCCGTTGATAAAACCCAGGCATCGCAATGACCCAATGGGCCCAAGAAGCTCAGGCGGTAAGGCCAGCCTAAGTAGTGTGATGGAAGGCCACAGAAGTCCACGGACCAAAGATAGCCGCGAGATGCGATGTCCCAGTGATTCAGTAAGCAACCCCGCTAGACCATACGACGAACGGCGGCCTGCAGATGAGACTGATTTGCTACAAATGTGACTTCACGGAAGGATAATCAGGCATGTACGTATTGCTCCTAATAGCAATGACGGAGTAGGTAAAGTAAGTGACCGATTTCGGCATGTATCAGCGCCACGTGGGAAACTAATAAAAAATGATTCAAATACTATAAATACTCTAACTGTGCATGAAAAGAGGGGGGAGAAAAAATGAAAAAAAATAGAGAAACAAGCTTGTACCATTTTGTAACTCATCTGTAACCCCAAAAAATATAGTGAAATCAGTTCTCAAACGTAAGTCCTGTGATTTTCCTAACCTTATTCACAACGGTGGTTTACATGTAAAAAAATCTTCACAACGGTGGTTTCCATATAAAAAAATCATTTCTCTGTTGTCATCGTACTCACAATACATTTCTTTCATCCATATATTAAATTTGTGTTGTTGTCGGATCCTCGTCCAAGCCAGAGTAAAAATTTGAGAACGCAATAACTATAATTGAAATAAAATTTGACATAAGAGATTTTAAAATAGTATCTATGTAATAAAAAGTAGTTTAATTGACAAGCGAAAGCCAACATCATGCATTCTCTTGGTCAAGCAAGTTGTACGATATATTAAGAAAAATATATTATTTTTAATATTATTAATTACTAAAAATAAATATAATTTTTTAAAATTACTATTATAGTTTTTTTTTTTTGCGGGGCGAGGGGGGGGTAGGGGACCGAAGGGATAGGGTGCGAGGGAGGAGTAGGGGAAGAAGAGAGACGTTTCATTTTCTTCTTCCTCACGAAGTCCTTTTCCTTCCCTGCGCTGCGTCTCTGTTCTCTCTGCTCACATCGTCAGAAGGAAAGAAATTAAGAAAATTGAGCAGCTGGAAGTACTTAAAGCCTGGAAAGGGAAAACCAGAGAAAAGAAAATGGGGGTGACAGGATCTAAATTGGAGAAAGCTCTCGGCGACCAGTTTCCCGAAGGAGAGAGATACTTCGGCCTCGAGAACTTTGGCAACACTTGCTACTGTAATAGCGTCCTGCAGGTTTGGTTTATTTGCCGCATTTTGTTTGGTTTTTCGAAACAATTTGTTTCTGTCTTCTGTTTCGTGTTTTTATTTGTGCTTGTATTTTTAGGGTTACTGTTGACATTCAGCTCCATAGATATCGGTTTGCGCATATATCTGTTATTTTAATTTGGTCTCATTGATTCAAATATGGGATTTTGAGTTGCCTGATTGAATTTAGGTCATTAATCTCGCAGCTATTAAAATTTGTTTCTCCGGTCTGTTTATCGTTTCTTTAGTTTAGTAGATTGATCGGTAAGATTCAGTTTGATGTTCAAATGTGCATGCCCAAAAAAAAAAAAGTGTTCAGTTTCGTATACCTAACGGAGTCGATGTTGATTTTATCGATAGTTGCCTCATTAAATCTCAAGGCAACTTTTTGCTGGTTAAATCAATAACCTGTCGGTATTTAGGAAGCTCTTCTAGACAGCGATATGATGCGTTTGGTTTGTTCTATAACTGTTTGAAAGCATTTTTACTTTTATAATTAGTCCAGTGGCTTATTCTCTTACTCAATTCATTTGTTTTCTAAATGCCTATGAGAAAAAGGTAAATGTTGAACAAACTGGCAAAGAAGATGAAACTAAAACATAGAAGAGGTTTCATAAAAGAAATAAATGTAGTGCGTCTATTGTTTGGACTCCCTTTGTTGGTAGCAGGTTACATTTGATGTTAGGCTGACATTACAGTTACCTTGGCACTGTTTAATAGCTGACATTGGAAAGTAGAGGGAACCCTATGCCCCTCTCTTTCCTCTTGATTTTAACGGCTCTATCAATTGCTTTAGTGAAAAATGTTACCCTTTGCTTTAGGATGAATGCCATTTTATTAACTCCCTCTTCCTCCTCTAGGGGACGAGGGATGGTGGTTCATCCACGGCCTCCCATTTGACTGATGGGCTTTTACCAACCTAGTCACCCCAAAGGTGGCTTACTTTTAGTTATGTGTAGTAGCATGGCCAAGATGATGATGGTCATTTTAAGAGTGTTTAACTCAAAATATCTGTGTTTACTATCATTTTTGGTAATCTTTTTTTTGTGAGATTATAAGTAATTAACAATATTATCGCCCTTTTATGTTGGTCAACTAACATAACATCAGCACTGATGAATAAAGAAGGATGTTTAAATTCTTAATGGGAGAAATTGTGATGCGATGCTCTATACTGAAGCAAGATCATAATATCCAATAAATGCAATGTTTAGTGAGTTGTTCTATTCATTTTCTCTTTCTGTCTTTCAGGCTTTGTATTTTTGTGTTCCATTTCGGGAGAAATTACTGGAATACTATGAGAAAAACAAAAATCCTGCTGATGTAGAGGAGAATTTGCTTACCTGTTTGGCAGATTTATTCACACAGGTGCGAAACTATATTAGAAAATGAAAGATGCTTTAATATTGATGGCTGCGATTTGAACCTGTTACATTTCAATGTTTTACTCTACATTGTAATCATCTACATTGTAATCAAAGGATGAGCCTTCTCATTATTATACTGTAGTTTGAAGGTCATGGTTCAAATTATATAATAACCTTTTTGCAATATAGAAATAAGATTGTGGATACCTGATGCTCTCCAAAGCTTTTGAGAAACCTTGTGCATTAGGTCACCCTTTACTGTACATATTAGTCAATTATTTTGTACTGATATATATGGTGAATTTCAATGCAGTATTACCCGTGAGTTTGCTTTGTGGATGATTTACCTAATTTGTGATTCCTTTTTTCTTGGCAACTTACGAACTATGTCTTGAACCTCTTAGTTTGGATGTTATGCTTATTCATATCACAATGAATCTGCATGGTCATGTCCATGTTCCCAAATCATAATTGACTTATTCCATAAGCTGTAATTAGCTTAAGTCAAATTTTTTATTTTTAAGACTAAAAAATTCAATTGTTTATTCCACTGACTTAAACTTGAACCAATATTGGGACGCGAACTTATATCAAATATTATTAACTACCCAAAATAAGGGTTTCAAAACTTGTAGTTTAGGAATTAAATCACAGGACCCAAAAGTGGCTCTAAATATCAATAACTAAATGATCTCAAACAATACATAAAGAGAAGTATCTCAACCAAAAATCAAAGTATCAAAAATTAAACTCCCAAAAATATGTAATCAAGCTTAAAATACAATCATTATATCTACATCATCTGTAAGCAGCCGGAAATAAACTCTAACTAATGTAAAACGAAATGATATGACTAATCCAAATATCACAGCATAAGTTAAAATAATTAATTATTCCATCACCCTAAAGTCTATTCTCGAGCAGCATTCCTTCAATTCTGATCTCCTGCAAGTTAGTTTGAACCTTCTAATGTAAAAAGTTAGCAAAATCAAAGGTAAGAATGAGTCTAACATTTAACAAAGTATATATTTTTATATGTGGATTTATACCAATAAAATAAGTTGAAATTATGCCATGATCAAAAGTTCAAAATGCTAATAATATGATTTCTTGATAAATTATGCTAAAGCCAAATACTAATGATCATTTAGGCCAAAGTTTATACGATAACATAAATCGTGCTAAGAATTTGTATATTTATAACTAAACATGCCAATATGTGTAAATATATAAAGCATGCTGAAATCATGTTAACATGTGAAATGACAAATGATCGGTAATGTCTTCACCAATTGTTTTCACATAGTCAAAAGTCATACACTACTATTCACAATCCGTAGGTGGGCTGCCTATATATAATCCCTATAAATTGAGCCAAATGTCGCTTTTTTTATCCGCGTATAATAGGTTCGACTTTTGATTTACCAATAATATATTGTAATATGTCCAAATATATTTGGTTAATTCTCTACAATAATCAATATTTAGTCAAATTGAAAAATCTACTCAAATACGAATATTTTTTAATTTTTCTTATATCGAAAAAAATACTTTCTGCATCAAAATTTACATAAAGTTTTCCTTCATATTTCTTCAAATATGTGATGTATCAAAATTATAGACATGCAAAAACAATGGATTAGAAATTGAGGGCATGTAAGAGCTTAAATGTATAATTTGTAAAATTGTAGAAATCGTTATGTACAGAGGATATAACGAATTAGCATAGTTTAGGTAATTTCATTAGTTTCTTTCAAATATCAAACATGCATGAATAGCTAAATGAGAATTTAAGACATGCAAAAACATATATATGAAATTTGAAAATATATAAGAATATTTGTACAGAATTTAAAAACATATAAGAATATTATTATCGAAGTTCAACACTTGAACCTGATTTGCATGTATTTAAAACGTGTATTTTACAAAAGTTCATGAAATAAGAATGGGATTTCATGCATGCAAAATTTAAAATAGTTTATATATGAAATTAAGACATATATGAGCATTTGGAACAAAAAATATTCAAAGAGATTAGAAATATATAGTAACAACGAAAAAAAAAAAGGCTTAGATACATTCACATTTACTAGATTTTAGTGAAAGATTCCTTAATTTCATCTTAGATCTCTCATTTCTTTTTCTCTCTTCTCCGTCTCTCTCGTTTCCTTCTCTCCTCCTCTCGCCTCTCTCAAATCTCCATAAGAAATTTAGTGCATGAGCGCTAATTATGCACGGATCAAGTGCTGAGGCACAATCTGTACCCTGCACAAGCGCTCTTCAAACGCGCATGAAACACTAACAATCTGTCCCAAACATGTACATGCATTGATCAAGCATATATCAAGTGCGGACATTCTATCTAAAATATGCATGAGTACCTCAATGGCGTCTATCAAGTGCACATCTACTATCCAAAATACGCATTAGCGTGAGATAGGTGCAAGTTAGGTGCTGCTCAACCTAACTAAATCCAGTCCAAACTTAATTTTTGACCGAAAATCCTAACTATTCTTGAAAATTAATTAATTTAATTAAATCAATCATTATTAAAATAATATTTTGGAATCTATACCTTGCATGCTTCATTTTTGTGAACTTTTGTTTATCAGTAACTAGAAGCAAGTGACATAGAATTGCACCAAAAGTTAAAATTACTAGCCAAAAGAGATTGTAAAGTTATATAGTTTTGGATTCCTTGGTTTTCTTCTTTTCTCCTTTTCCCCCTTCATTTCCAGTTGCGTAATGATGACAGACAGCATTGAACTCATGTTTAATTTTTCCAGTATTGTGTGTTGGGAGAAGCTAGCCTTGAGGTAGGGCGAGGTGGCCTGTGGAGCCTTGGTTTATGTAAAAGCTACCCTCTAGTTCATGCTTGGTATTTGATGTGTGAAGACAGATGATTATTTTCTTTCATGCCACTTATTTTTCTTATTGGAAGTCAAGGTCAATAAGTGTATATTCTCTGTTGACTGCCCTGAAATAATAATTCATTCTTTGTGAGAGTAAGGGCTTTTTAATTTGTGGAAAATTATGGTTGCTTTTTTGTTAAAATTTCCCACAGAAATAGAAGGTCTGGAAAGGCTCTTTTCCAGATGTCCCAACTTTGTACTATAGTTTAGAGAACTTAGAAAACGTCAAAATGATGGTTTCCAAAATTCTCTGCTGGTTATGAAGAGATTTTTCTGCAATTTTATAGACTTGTAATTATAAGTTTATGTCAGATTTAAACTAATTTTTATTTTGTATACTAAGGGAATTTGATTTAATTTATTAATCAATTTTGTTTGTATTGTCTTTTGTTCATAAATTACCTAGCATTTTTATGTGAGTTTTAAACACTAATAGTTGACTTTCTTATATATTGAAAAATATGACAATGTCACTTGATATGAGGTGCGAAAAATACGGTCCTCTCAGTCATATTTGAATTTCCATCTAACATTTGTTATAATAATTTTATGATTTGTGTCTTTAATTTATGATGAAATTGAACTAAATATACTCTTGATAATTTAAAGGATCATCAATGTTCAGAGGTAGTGGGTCGTTAGTAACTACACTTGAAACATTGACCATGGATGGCTTATTGGCTTTATGAATTTAGGTTGAACAAGAGGAACTAGTGCAAATTGAGTTCAGGTATTTTGTTAATTAAAAACAAATATACAAAGTAATCTGTTGTTTAAAACTTGCCCATCATCTAAAGGAGCACACAAAATAGGCTCGACTCAACTTATTAAATTTCTTAATTTTAGCTTGAGCTTAAACCAACAAAAAAAATTGTTGATTGCACAAGCTAGCCAGACACAAGCAAACACCCCTTAAATTCTAGTCGAACTCCAAGTAACTTATATTTTTAAGAGTCCTAAGTATATGTTGATTTGTCAATGTCTTTCTATTACTATTAATAAACATTAACTTGTGGAAATAAATAGGTTTTTGACAAAAACAAATAAACACTTGTTTCAAAAAAATGGTGGAACAGAAAAGTAAATAAGGAGAAGAAAACAGTAAAACAGAAAACATAAAATCAAATTTTCCAAGGTGGCCAGACAAGCATACACTGCTATTTTTCATCAGAAATGCCTTGGCTGGAAGCTATGGTGTTGTTAGTCCTAGGGAATTGAGGCTGATACAAGGGTGGGAACGTTTGATTTCTGCAAACATGATATTGGTGTTGAACATAAAACAAAGAAATGATAGCCAAACTTTCTTAAGAACAGAATCCCCTTTGCTTTGCTGAAAGGTAATCGATCTGCGAATTTGTGGAAAAGTTCCCAACTGGCGCAAAGAGTCGATGGCCTATCTCTCCACATCTCAGTACTTAGTGGAAAATATGCCCATCTTTTGGTGGTTACAGTAAGACAAAGTATGTTTACTTAACAGACTGGGTGAAACTTAAACAACCTATAAAGCTCTTGTTTGGAGAATGATCTCTGTGGTAGAGGTTTAGTCAGTACTGGAAAGAACATAAATGAGGCAGCAATTCAGTATTGCAGTGACTTATTGAGTTGTGAACAAGGCCACTGTATCTGCCAGATTTCTTTCTCTTCTCCCTTTGGGATAAGAAAGGGAGACCAAGCAATATAGGAATATGGTAATAGAATGCTTTTATTCTTCTGCTGTCTCTGAATCAAATATATAAGACTATCTTCAGCGTATTAATTAGTTTTGGCTTGTACTTTCTTGATGCAAATACCATTGAACTTTGATTTGACTCTTCCTGTAGAGAACGCAGTCTGAGCAACTTCTGGATTTCTTCTGCAGATAAGTTCTCAGAAGAAGAAAACTGGTGTAATAGCTCCAAAACGCTTTGTACAGAGAGTGAGGAAAGAGAATGAGCTTTTCCGGGGTTACATGCACCAAGTATGTGCTAAGCACTTGCATATGCAGTTCTGTTGATTTGCCATTTTGACGAAGAAAATGTGTACGAGGTTGACAATTTAATCCGAACTCCATTAGATTAGTCAACTTGGCTTTCTGCCTTGAGAGACAGTTATCAGGATATGATTCCAGTCTTTTCAAGATCAATAAGATTTATCAGCTTGCCCTTATGTTGACATTGACTGTTTATGAATCAATTGTCGGAATTTAGCTTGCTAAACTAACGGTGACTTAAATGTTTTCAAGTTGTTTTTCTGAATTGCAAAGTACTGGAAAATAGCATGCAATTTAATGGGAAAGAACACGGTGATCTATGAGGACTCGTGTGCTTATTAAAGGGGGTGGTTGTTACTGCTTTTGAAATTTAAAAAACCATAATAATTTTTAGAGAATCTCAAGTTCTATGGAAACCTCTTCAGGAACATCCAATTTGTAACTTTTTTCAAAAAAAGTTTCAAAAGCTGTGCCAAACAGGACCCAAATCTAGTAGAACTAGTGACTTTTTTATTTTGTTCCCAGAACTTAATGTGCTATATATTCTAATGCAGGATGCTCATGAATTTTTGAATTTTTTGTTGAATGAACTTGTTGACATACTGGAGAAGGAATCATCTGCGAAGAGTTACCCAGAAACTTCATCTTCTGAAAAGATTGCTCATGGACCAAGGAATGGTCAGGCCAATGGTGTGTTGAAGGAACCTTTGGTTACCTGGGTTCACAAAAATTTTCAGGTGAATTTGTGATCATTTCTGTATGTTCTATTAGTTTTCCATGCATATTTCATCTGTGAACAGGTTGTATCTGGATCTGTGCAACTCACACTGGGCTTCTGTCATGTTGATTTCTATTTGTCTTTGAAGTAATTGTTCTTATGTGAACAGCCATTTCGACAATCTTCTATGGTTTTGCAAAAGTCATACTTAAAAACTTATCCTATATTAATGGCCTAATTGCCATTATTGTGGAAATGGTTTTTGAGTTATAAATTGGATCTCGGTCAATAAGATTCAGAAAAAGCTGATTGGGATTCTCTATAAGTAGTTCTGGGTTTCATTAACTTGTTTCAATTTAACGCTTAAAGCTCGAAAAGTTTTTTGACAAAAGTTATAAATTATACCTTCTCCAAAAGTACTTTTCAAAACAACGAACAAGCATCCCCTAAGCATCATAATTTCTGATGCTGAGATATAAATGCAGGGTATTCTGACAAATGAAACAAGATGCCTGAGGTGTGAGACTGTTACAGCAAGAGATGAGACATTCTTTGATTTGAGCCTTGATATTGAGCAGAATAGTTCTATCACAAGTTGCCTTAAAAACTTCAGTTCTACAGAAACTCTGAACGCTGAGGATAAATTCTTTTGTGACAAGTGCTGCAGGTAGTTTCCTGCGTCTGCAGTTTTCCCTGTATTATTGCCTTACTGCTAGTCAATCTTGTGTCTATCAACGAACTTGGGTTTTGATTCTTTAGGCTCAAATGTAGTGGCAGAAGAAACTTCTTAGTGAGATGGGAATAGGCATTCACGTTCACGTGTTAACTATTGCTTGCTCCCATCACACATGATGTTCAGGGAGAAGAAAAAAGACAAGGGAAAAGCAAAAAAATAAATAAGTAAATGAATGGCTTAGTAAACCAACAAAAGCAAGGTCCTACTAAGCTTCTCACAATTAAAGATGTTGAGAGTGGATAGCATCCAAGCAACGTGGTAGCTGTTACCTGATCACCCATGACGCTCTATTTGAATTTATCTGCATGTTTGAGAATTAAGAATCATCTAGATTCTAGACACTACTTTGGTTTCTGCAGATAATTTCTTTTGTTCCCGTAGTTCACCATCTGTGACTTGCTTATGTTAGTAGCATGCTGGGTTCCCAGCTGATTAAGCTGTGAATTCGTATGTGTTGTGGAAACTTTGATTTGATTCTGTTGAGAACAGATGATATTTTTGCTTGGGAGCTGTTGGAGTCCTCCCATACTCACAACGGTGAGAATTTTATCATGATTGGTCAGGCGGCTGAGGTGATAAGATGGGTTTAATAAATTTTAATTTGTGTCATAATTTCAGCCGTCCAAACTACTAGAAAGAAATCCTCAACAATGGGAGTATGAGAGGATTAAAAAATAAAATTCTAACATGACTCATGGATAAGTAGACATGAACCTACTGTTTTAGTAATTTCCAGTAACTTAAACCAAAGTTCAACTCCATTGTAGTTTACAAGAAGCTCAGAAGAGGATGAAGATAAAGAAGCCACCTCACATCCTCGTGATTCATCTGAAGCGATTCAAGTACATCGAGCAACTTGGTCGGTACAAGAAGCTGTCTTATAGAGTTGTGTTCCCACTGGAGTTGAAACTGACAAACACCATGGAGGATGATGCAGACTCTGAGTATTCCTTGTTTTCCGTGGTCGTCCATGTTGGGACAGGACCCAACCATGGGCACTATGTGTGCCTCGTGAAAAGCCACAACCACTGGTTGTTCTTTGACGATGAGAATGTTGAGATGATTGACGAGACCGCTGTCCAGACTTTCTTTGGATCTGCTCAAGAGTACTCCAGCAACTCAGAGCATGGATATATCCTCTTCTATGAAAGCATCATTAGCTGATAATTTTTGACCTATGCTTCGTTGTATTCAGCCTTCTTCTAACTGTGTGTGTGTGATATGGGGGAGTAGCTTTGAAAGTCAACTTTGCAGTGGCTTCATTTGTACAGAGTGGATCCGGGGAAAGCTCTCTCCTTTGTTTTCCTCTCAGTTGTTTCGATCAATAAATGAGTGTAGATGATGATGATTATAGGAAAGATTTTCAGGATTTATGCTTCACATCCAGAATGGAAATAGATGCACATAATAAGACCATGCTCGATTCATAAACCCCTTAGGTTTCTTGTTTTGTCTTCGGGTATTTGAAACACGGAAAAAAAAAGCCATTTTGGTAAATATATTCAATGAAATTGTATGTAAGTTTGGTGGTTTGCCTATCATTGATGGTTCTATTAGCCAACCGTTGAGCCCCTATAAGTGGTTTTCTAACAATTGGTTTAATGAGATTATCATTTAGTTTATGGTTGGCTTGTTATTTTTGTAAGTTAAAGTTGAATTTGCTTGATTTATTTTAAATGGATGTACTAAGGAGCACCTTGACCAAATCTCCGATTAGAATTTTAATCAGTACTGTTTTGATAAAATTTGGTTGATCAATTTATAACTGAGTTTTGAATCATATTTTTGATTTCTGAAGTGCTTGTTTGGCGTGGGCCCTCACTTTTTTGGTAGAGTGGTCTCCCTTTTGCTCCATAAAATTATTCCACGAAAATAAAAGCTTTTAGAAGGAAAATATTTTTGGAAATATTTAATTAATATTATTGATATAATTTTAAGTGATATAATATTTATCTATTTGTTTTTTATATAAATTTAAAAACATAATTGAATATACGAGATATTAGATTTGATGCGTACTAGGAATCTGGATTCATAACGGGTATACCCTCTTTGCAAGTAAGATCCCCACTTTGTTTTTGACAATCCAAGACCTGCGCACCACAACTAAACCAATAGTCAGAGTACAATCGGAGCTTACTCCCCGAAAGGTACTCCGACGCTCAAGTCAGTACTCGCCCAAAATTGGAGAGAAAAATTTTTTAAAAAGAAGATAATCGTCAATCCTTTTTTGGTCCAAGTGTTTTAGTCCAGTTTTTGTTCAAGTAGTGGGACTTACCCTTTAGTGGTTTGGTTCTTTTTCTTTTATATGATGCTCAGACCATTCAGTTCTTAATTTGTCCGTTTTCTCATAACCCGTGACGTCACGTTGGATAGAATCAATTGAAGCGGTTAAGGTCTCCAGAGCTAAACTGAAGCAGTTAATGTCTCCGGAGTTAAACTGAAGCAGTTATGGTCTCCGGACGTGGGATCGTGCTCATGACCTAACAGTTCACTGAATGGGATTTTGTTGGACATGCGTTTGTGGGCTTCAATCTGTCCAGCCCATTTCACATATGTTTACTGATGGTGTACTCCTTTTTCATCTGCTCTCTGTTGCTTCATTGGCGGAATCACCTAGTGTTTAATTTTCATGAAGTCAATCAGGGACGGAACTAAGCAGGAGTGATCAAACTCCACGAATGGATTGAGTGTGGAGTGAGAGGAAAAAATTCGGAGTGACAAATCTTTCGGAGTTAACAAAGTTTCCGGAGAAATAAGGTCTCCGGAGTGGACGAGATCTCCGGAGAGACACGATCTTCGGAGTGAACGAGGTCTTTGGAGAGACACGATCTCCGGAGTGAACGAGGTATACAGAGAGACACGATCTTCAAAATGAATAAGATCTCCGGAGTGAACGAGGTCTCCGAAGAGATAATGTCTCCGGACAAACAAGGTCTCTAGAGAAACGCAATTTCTGGAGTGAACAAGATTTCTGGAGAGACAAAATCTCCGGAGTGAATAAGGTCTCCGGAAAGACAAGGTCTTCGGAGCAAATTAGGTCTCCGAAGAGACAATCTCCATAGTGAACAAGGTTTCTAGAGAAATAACGTCTTCGGAGCAAACAAGGTCTCCGAAGAGACACGATCTCCTGAGTGAACGAGGTCTCCGGAAAGACACCGTCTTCGGAGTGGATAGTCTCCAGAGAGATATGGTATTTGTAGAGAACAAAATCTTCAGAGAGACATAGTCTCCAGAGTAGTCCTATCAGCAGCAAGCAATCGGTTTGCTTTTTGAGATTTTTCTTGGATGCTGTCTGCTTCCTTAATGAGGACGACTTTTCAAGTGACACAAGGATTTGCAATCATGTTGTTCCTCAAAATCATGCGTCCCTTCAATTTGAAAGTGGCGCCATTTCAACTTTCTACCTTCGTCTTCAACCTTCAAACCCTGACTCTCTCGAACCTCTTTATTCTTTGGCCATCTTCAACCTTCAAACCCTAACTCTCTCTCGAACCTCTTTATTCTTTGGCCATTCCACTTCTCCACAAAGTATCGCTCCCATGGCCATTCACATTGCTGATACTCGATCGGTGCTCACCGGAGATGACGTCAAAAGACTGTATTCCCAATTTGGAATTCCCAAGAATATTCCATACATTGTGCCTAATGAAGATGACAGAGCTCGCACTCCACCCGACGACTTCATCACTATTTACGACATCCACCTTAGGGGTGGCCCTCGTGTTCCCATTGCGCACGAGCTACTTCAAATGTTAAAGGATTTTGGTGTTCCCATTGCCAGATTCCATGCGAACGCTATTAAGTATCTTTGCAACCTCATCATATTATTTTGTCTTCGTGGGTTGAAATTTAACTCCACTATTGTCAAAGTTATTTTTTGATTTGTTCAAAGCAGTGATTGGATCTCATTGTCTCCAAGTGAGATAAATCTTTTCGGATTAATCCACGAGTCCATAAAGGATTGGAAAGATAGATTCTTCTTTTTGAAGTTATCTGTGTGCATTCCCCGTGGCTGGGGAGGAGTCGCTAATTCACTCACCGGTAGGGTTACTTATCAATATGAGGAGTCTGCTAAACCGTACATTGAAGTTCTCTGGGAGAAGGAAGATTCTTTCATCGATAAGAATAAGGATCGCCTTCTCTCACCGAAGCTGCTAGTCTTTATTGGGTGACCAATATAGAAAAAATAGTGGTTGTTACTGTGACACCACCTAAAACATGTAAACAAAAACGGGTGTTACTAAAGTCAAAGCTGCTTCATCACGATAGCGAGTTTCCACCTCTCAATCCGTTGAGGCAAGCCCTCCTGAGTTTGGGCCAAAAGTTTCACATTTTGGGAACCCAACTTTAAACCCTCCTGTTCAAACAAATCTAGAACCAAAGTGGGAAACTGGTTCAAGACCTGAAATTGTTACTAGTGAGGATCCTCCAATAACTTCTGTGGAGCCCCCGAGCATTCATGAGATCATGAACCAATCGGTTGATGTTGGACAGTTCGGAAAGTGTGGCCCTTAAATTGAGGCTAAACATGTCCGGACTGAAGAGGTTTTATTGCCTACCTCTATGTACACAAGCTAGGCCATCTACTTGTCATGCCACTATAGAGGAAGTTGCTGGAGCAACTGGTGGAGAGGAGACTTCTCATCAAGAGTCTCCGGCGTTTAATATAGTTGCTCTCTCACCTTAACTAGAGGCCGGAGAACAAACTCCTACATGGCCGTTCACTCCAGGCTCAACGGCTTCAACGCCTCGCCCTAGCCCCATTTGCCTGAATCCACTCCGGCAACAAGGCTAAGAATTTCTTTGACTGAGGCGACTTTCAGAGCATCATTTCTCACTGTAAGTATTTAGT
>JAOVVI020002881.1:0-20133 GCA_028571085.2 Nepenthes alata | reverse complement strand
GGCCGGCTTAAATCCAATATATAGATGAATGAGAGGCCCAAGTAATAACAATTCAATAAAGGACACCTTTGAGCCGATGAGATAAGAGGCGTAACGGTTGAACAAAGGAATACTACATGAATCACCAAGCAATGAAGCATAATAATAGATTACTAAATGAATTACTTCAATCGACGGTTACGGCGATCTCAATTGTTAAAAGCCAAATGATTTAGCCATTGAATGAGGACGGCCGTTACACACGCATCTAATGTACCTCACCACCGAAGAGTCACTATACCTATGCATTGATTTAGGGGTCTGCCATCCAAACAATACCTCTTATTATAAATATAGCCTCTCTCACACTGAAAAAGGGAAAGAATGATGAAGTCAAATGACAAAAAAAGAAGTGAGCCATTCCATTAGCCAAGTGTCCGATTTCCAAAGTGAGACACTGCTAGCCGAGTGTATCATGTAAAGTAACTCAACCAAACAAGTGTACCAAATTGAATATTACCTTCCAAATAAACACTTATCATTATCCACTTTATATTCTCGCACTTATTTTCTTACATCTTTTTCTTTCGAATAGAAAGTTTTTTTAATTTGAATGTCGAAGGATATACCAGAGAGCGAGTCCTATATACCTCTTACCTTTTATTTGTCTTGTTGTGGTGAGAATGTTTTAGATTTTGAGTTATGAAGATTGGACCAATTTATATTCAAACGCCCATATGTGACAAGATGACTCCCTAATTCGTACAATAATTTAAGTTTTTGAGACGCATTAATATTAAACTAAGCTAGGAAGATTTTTTTTTCGTACTTTATATTTTTTGAATGTTGTTTCAAATTCATTAAATCAAATAAAATGAATATTTAATTTAAAATTAAAATTAGATAAAAATTGAATAATTAAATAAAATGAAAGTATTGCTAAATTATAAATGAAATTATTTAGACAAATTATAAATATTTAAATACTGTTATTCAAATCTAATTAATCACAACAGAATCTAATTCTTTTTAAAATAATCAAAATTTGATATAAATATATTTTTTATCCAGAACCGAGCACAACGTTGGGAATAAAACAGCAGGGCGGGCAAATGAACAGGCACCGCAAAAATATAAAAGAAAAAGAAATAGAAATAGAAAACGTATAGTACTGCGAGTCTATATATGTATTGGGAGGGAATCTCTCGCGTTCGCTCAGACCCCTCTCTCTCTCTCTCTCTTTGTCTCTTTCCTCCCGTCTAGGGTTGGGGTTTCATTCTTCTGCTTTAGCGGGACAGCAACTCGAAGTATGTCGGAGAAAACACTTTTCTCTTCCTATCCTCGCCTGACATCTTCTCCAATATCCTTTTAGACAGGCATGCCTTTTTCTCCGCTCTCTTTCTGGTAATTTTATGTTTTCCTGTATATAATCAGCATACCCAAAAAGTTTATCCGTTTTCCTTTGTTTTTGGTCCTTTTTTTTCTTGTTCAGGAGTGCAAATACTGTTCTTGCAGATTCGGCTTTCAATTTTCAAACAGCCCCCAATATATTTGACTCGCCGGGGAACCTTTTTTCAAATTCATGTTGCTTGGGGGGAATTTAATCGCATGATTCTGGCGTTACTAATTTATGTTCAAATCTCTTTGCTAAACGTTTGTATTGTTAACCATTTCTGTTTCTAATTGTTGAATAGTGTGTTAAGTGGTGATTGACCGGTTTATTGCGCACTTTTCTACTGGGGTTCTTGAAAATATATTGAGCATATGTTTTCTGTGTTTTATAATATGATTCGTGTTTCATTTCCGCATTGTGACATTATTTTGACTTATGTATTTTGCTGTGCAATCTTGTTGAGAAATTCTTGTGGTCTTATATTTGATATTCTGATAATCGCTGCAAAAAATTTTCTAGTTTTTTAGTAATAATTTAGAGAGTCCTGACAGTTTTACAGAACATGGAGCAGCATGAGTTAGATATTTGTTTTTTGGATTTTCTTCGTGTTGTGTGGGGTGTTACAAGAGTTTTTGGATCCCTGTGGTTTTTCTTCATCGTACTATTTTATATGTTTAAATAACGCAAGGGGTAGCTCTTTTTGGTCACACTCTACAACAGGACAAACACTGTGGTGTGGGATTTTTTGCTTGGTATGATCTAAGTAGATCTTGCTCGTCTTGAAAGACATCTTTTATGCTGTATATTTGTCATTTTATGAGAGGGTGCGGTTTGGCATGAGGATGCTCCATCTTGACGTGGAGTCACGGGTTCAAACCTTAGGAGTATCTTATTTGCAATACAGGGTTAAGACAAGGTCCTTTTGAAAGACTCCAATATGCAAAGCTCCATACACTATTTCATCCTTTTACAGAAAGAATCATTATGCGATATGTAGATAAGACTGTATATTTTTTTCTTCCCAAACCTATTATATGGTAGCCTCTTATATTGGACTGCTCTACTATATTTGTTTTGTTTTGATATTTTAATGTGTAGCGCATGCTTATATATTATCTTTCCTCGTGACAGGTGGCAACACTTGAATTAGCAATGTATCCTGTTCCTGATCATGGAAATACGGAAGCTTATCTGGTAAATTTTCAGAGGAAAATTTTCATGGACTACACAATGTCTATGGGCAGTAGAGCAAACTCTACTTGTGCTCAGTTTTTTTTTTTCCTGCTGAGTCTTTGTGCTTGTGATCGTACTAGTACTTCATTACATATTTTGTTGCTGGTTTTCAGATGCACAGCACTGAGTTGAACTCACATTTAACAACTATGAATTTTGATCATATCGAAACCATGAATGCTGATGGGACCCCTGAGTTTGTCCTTGATCCAGGCTTGTATTATCCTGCTGCCACCAACTACGGTTATTATTGTACAGGTAAAACAATAGTCTTAATCTTTATTGTATGAAGTGATGTTATGGAAGTCCTAATGTGTGCCATATTTAATTAATGTTGCAGGAATTGAATCACCTGGAGAATGGGATGACCAGAACGGGGTTTTTGGTATAGATGGTGCAGATATCCAGTACCCGGTCTGTTGATCTCTCCCTGGTCCTTTCCATCCTTCTTTTGTTTTTTCGTATATCCAATATGTATTCATGTCTTTGATGTTAAATATCTTGTTTCAGGGTGCTCAAACTGAAAGTTTTCCTTATCTGTATTATACTCCTAGCTATGGATTTGCAGAGTCTCCATACAACCCATACAATCCTTACATACCTGGTGCAATGATAGGATTTGATGTCCCATACATGGGAACACAACCTTACTATATAGTTCCCCCTTATCAAAACTCCTCTTCTCCTGGCTATTTTCTCTCTGCTGTTCAATCTAGACAAGATGGTATGCCAACAGACCCTTTGCTAAATACAATCCCCACTGTAGGAAACAGAGGCATCACCTCTGGTGCAAGACATAAACTGTCTTCCACATCTGCAACATTCTCCCAAAATCCTACGAAGCAGGCTTCTAATCAGTCACATCCATCGATAAGGACATCAGAAAGTTCAAGGGTTAACTTTGGAACAAGTTGGCGCCCTTTGACTGACCAAAGCAGTGCTTCTGGTAGTTTATCTCATGTAGCTTCATCAGTTGTGCCCCAGGTATGATCTTTGCTTTTATGTGATGGGATTTTCTAATCTACTTCTACTCATTAGAAATAAAAACGGTTTTACATTTTTTCTTGGCTATGGGGTTGTTGCAAGCAGTTTATTCTAAGCCACACAAATTTTTTGATGCATGTACATGTGGACTTGGTATCCCTTCTTGCATTTCAGTTTTTTATTGATTTCCCTAAAATATGATACCATTTGCTTTCTGAACACTTCTGCCTTGACTTTGACTAGTTAGATTCCATCCTTCAGAGTAGAACCTTCTGTGGATTACTCATTTCTGTGGTTATCATTTCCGTCAAAGGCAACATCATTGCAGAAGAATGTTCAATATAAATGCTAATTTATAGATAGGCACTCAGGCATTCCCCCTCCCTAGTATTTGGATTTGAATTTATAATATAAGTCGAACAACTGTAATATGTATGCAGTTGAGATCTGGTAGCCTTGTAGGCAAATAATGCTTCTTCCTTGCAATCATGAGTTTTAGTGCTGCTAGCTGCAACACATAACTGCAGTAGGCCTTCTGATAGGTGACATACTGGGATAGTTTTTACTTGTATTTTTTAATTTTGAAGTCCTTGACTATAGAATGGATATTTCATATTATCGGACTATAAATATTCTTCTTCTTCTTTGTTTTTTTTTTTTCATTTTGTGTTTCTTATATGTGACAGAGTATTGTCCTGGATGATTGTGAATGCTATTACAGTATTGTCAAGCAATCAAGTTGTGCTGATTTTCCATGAAGCTTCTTAAAAAAACTTATGATATTAGATTTCTTGTGTAAATGGATGACTGAAGTAAGCCTCTTGTTGTGGTCTTTGTGAGGCTATCTCAATCATACAGCTGCCTTATCGGTGGTTTGGTTTTTATGACTAACATTTTAAGTGCTTTAATTTGGCTGGCACGACCATAATGGCTGAACTATATTATCTCAGTAATTAAGTTGACGAATTCTACTTCTCAAGAAGGCTCCAAATAGGGGAATCCTTGCCTTAATGGTAGTAGCTTATGTGCATTGATTGATATTCTGTTGTGATGACATTCTTGCCTTATTTGAATACTATTTGAAGAGGATTATGGGCTCTGGAGTGTTCTTAACTGTAGGTAGATTTACTATATCCAAGGAGATTGACTGTCAAATAATTGGGATGCTTGTTCAGGGTGCAAATGGATCAGTCTCTCATCAAGTTACAGATAACATTGCACATGGAAAGGTTCTACCTCAACAGAGACAATTGCAATTGTCTCTCCCTGTCGGTGGTGTTTTGTCTGACTTTGCTCCAAGCACAAATGGACGTGCTGTTGTAGATGGTTCTTGGTCCAAGTTTTATCCTAAAAAGGCTTCTAATGAAAATGGGAACCCAGATATGTTAGGTGAACAAAACAGAGGTCCTAGAATCAATAGATCAAAAAACCAATTCACTGTGAAAGCCTACACCACAAAAGCTGGAGAAAGTAATTCACAAGGAAACATTATAATTTGTGCTGATCAGTACAACAAAGATGGTTTTCCTGTTGATTATGCCATTGCAAAGTTCTTTGTGATAAAATCATACAGTGAGGACGATGTGCACAAGAGTATCAAGTACAATGTTTGGTCATCTACTCCCAATGGGAACATGAAGCTAAACAGTGCTTATCAAGATGCACAACAAATAGCTGCTGGAAAACCAGGGGGCTGTCCCATTTTCCTGTTCTTTTCTGTGAGTATTGCTATCAGAAGACTAGTGGCTGACAAATGAGTCTTGACTTTCTCAGTGAGGCGATATCGATCAATAAACCAGGGTTGAAAATGAAAATATAAAGCAAGAAATCTGCATAATGACTTGTTCTCTTCTTTTGGCTTGTGCTGATACTGTATAAATATCTTGCAGGTTAATGCGAGTGGCCAATTCTGTGGTGTTGCAGAGATGGTTGGTGCAGTTGATTTTCTCAAGGATATGGATTTCTGGCAGCAAGATAAATGGAGTGGGAGCTTTCCTGTGAAATGGCATATCATAAAAGATGTACCGAACACCAGTTTTCGTCACATTATATTGGAAAATAATGAGCATAAACCAGTGACTAATAGCAGAGATACACAGGAGGTATGTGAAATCTTCCAATTTCAGCCCCATTTATTTCGCATGTCCTTTTTTCTTCATGGTGGAAGTGTGGTTCAGAAGCTTTCTCTGAGTATTTAATATCCCTGCATAGTCTTTCACTGATTTGGTTTTCATCTCTTCAACTTGAATCTAATAAGTCATTGGAATTGCCTGCCTCTATGTTACTGAATCATATGAGCGGCAGGATCTGGGAAACACTAGATCGGGAATTACTTCTTAAATCTGCATGATTTTTTTCATTTACACCCATTGCATTAGGTATATTTTAGAAAGGATGATTGTGTCAGAGATGTCTGGTTAAATGGATCTGTTGTGCTGCCCAACATTTTTGCACGGTCCCAACCTAGTTAAGGCTTTAATGACACTTTCTAACTCGGGGCCTGCATGGTGAGAACAAGTTTAAAAAGGAAGTGGGCTAGCTCAAGGAATAAGATGATAGTAGAGGAGTTTAGACTGATTACTAGAAGGAGGTGTGGTTCCAAATATTAACCTAGGAGTGTTGAATTTGGTTTATTATTGTTTTTAAAATTTGCCAATTCCTTTTTACTCCCTTTATTGTTAAATTTGCTGAAATAAAGAAAACAATAAATGCATTAAATAACAATCAGAATATATTAACTAAAAGTAGAAAACGAAGAGAGAAAATGACATTGCATCTTGCCACGTTCTCGAGCCGCACTTGAGGAATCAAATCCACTATCATGGGATCAAATTATACAAACAAGATCACTTGCACAAAAGCTCACGCTTTAAGAGCTTCAACCTAGATTGATACCTTCACTTATGCACTCACTAAAATGTGAATATGAATTGGAGGAAATTGTTCAAAAACACTTCTTTCTATTTCTTTCTTAATGATATACGATGATTAGTACACTTCCCTTGAAACTCTTTCAATGAACTCTCTCAATGGAAATATGGGCATTGATAGCACAACACTTGGAAAATATTTCACTCCAGAATATATGTGATTGTAGAACTAAAAGCAAGCCGCGCAAGTAAGTTTTTTGTCGGTTTATGAGCAGGGATTGAGAGTGCAAGAGGGGCTTATTTTTGGGGCTTTTGTATGCTTTCCAACAAGGACGTACCCCAGTCGTAGTAGTTGCACGAGCCTCTATCCATACTTGCAAACTTCGTATTTCTAAAGCTTTGCTTGTCAAACACACCTTTGCAATGAGAAGCAATCATAATTTCAGCAACTTGAAATCAGCAAGAAGCAGCAAACAAATCACTCTGCTGCCAGCCACAAATCATGGAAGTAAGTTTAGCTTTGCTCTCCAAAGCATAGCTATAATTTGGCAGCTTGTCCCACCATTTGAGCAAATTAATCAAAAATTCAGTAAGCAAACTGAAGTTTAGCAAGAAAATAAACTAACCTTACTGTTAGCATCATCAGCAGCCAGAGTGAAAGTAACAAAAAGGAAATGAGTTGTTGGACTTTGTTAACCAATGCATATCCTTTATTTTGACATATATAAAAGTATTTATGTTGTGACTTGTCAAACAATTCTATCCATTTAAAAATCAGAAATTCAACAGCCATTTTAGCGATTGAGACATGTAAGGAGTAGAAACAAATGAGTTGTTTTCCTAACACACCCTTACATTCGATACATCATCAGGTGTCTATGTAACTTGTAAATTACTTTTGATACATCATCAGGTGTCTAAATGACTTGTAAAATACTCAATAAGCTCAGCTCAGATATCAGAAGCTATTTCAGACAAAAAAATCAGTCCACGCTTTCAGCTTGGTAAACAATCTTCAAATTGTAAAGTTGCCTTCATTTTTATGGCTTCCCATGTTTAATGAATTTAGCAAATAAAAGCAGACCATATCAACTGATATAAATGGAAGAGACACAAAGGGGCTGGTTGCATGGGGAATACTTGGGCCAAAATTTGATCCAATTGTACCAAAAAAAAAAAAAAAAAAACAAAAGAAGTTAAATCCAATACAATGCATGCTTGTCTTTGTGCTGGTAGTTCAAATGAAGTTGTTTTGTCATCTTTTCACTTGTTAAGTTCAATTAGAAATATGTTTAGTCACAATCAAGGAAACTTGCAGCATAAATCCAATATGTATATGTCAAGTCTAATTAGTTTTGTGTGATAATAATTCAGTTGCCATAGTGATTCAATTAGTATATGTGAAGTTGTACATGTATTTGTTTGTTGATATCATGATCAAAATATTGGTAATTTGTTGTCATTGAAATAATTATTGATTTCTCTGGGCTAATAGATGGGATGTGGGAAGCACTATTTTGGGCCCATGGAGCATGGACACTCTTTTGGGGCTGAAGTGTTGGTTTATGACATGTGCTAAACATTTTATATTTTAAAAATTCCAACACGTTGGACATGTTTTTGACATGCTAAGTAATTTTATAATTATTAAATAATGGGTTTCATAGCATAAATTTGAAAAGGTGGGCCATTTTTGTAATTTTGAACCTTTAAAAACCCCAAGACAGGCCAAAGATTTTGTTATCATTTATAATAATATTCGCATGCTTTTAGTAAGTCTATAATTCTTGCAAGGAGATAAGTAAGATGCAAGACATTTGTGGAGATGTATTAAATTTGTAGGGAATGTTGGAGCATTAGAAATGGCATGTATCTCATTGTGGGAGTCGATGTTAGTGCATTGATTTTAATGATAACGATGCTGCTGCAAATGGAGGCAATGAAAAAAATAACGTAGATTGTAGTTGTGGAAAGTTGAAAGTGGCATACCATTGTATTTTTTTGTCAGTGATATATGATACTTATCTTTTATTCAGGAGTTTTTCTTATATTGGTGTCTTTTGTTCTAGTACATACTAAGTGCAAAGTTTTAAAATCAAAATGTAGATGTTGATTTGTATAAAAGAAGGTTTTGTCATATTTAGCTCTTCCTTTATTAAGTTATATCATTATTATTGTTCTCCTACAATAGTTTATTGAAGTTGTTTTAGTATAATTCATTTATATTGATGCGATTGTATGTTTTTTTTTTGTGAAATCATTTGTGTGAGAAAACAAGAAATATACATTTTTATTGTAAATTTAGTATTAAGTATTGCTCATCAATTAGAAAAATTAAAAATTATAATTTTATTCGATGTGTTCCTAGTGTATCGTATCCTTATATTTTAAAAAATAGTATCGGCATGTCAATATCATGTCGTGTTCGTGTCCCATGTCAGTATCCATGTTTCATAGGTTTAGCCAATACTTAGGATGTCGTGGCAATTTTTGTTCATCACTCCATTCTATGTACTTTCTAAGATTCACTATGTTGAGTTGCCTAACATTTCAGTCCTGCGTTTGCTTCAACCTGACTATCTGGCTCGGGCCAACTTTGGTGGGGAAGATGTGGCAAATCGAACTTGAATCACTTGACCTAACTCGAATCGACCACGCGGAAAATTCAAATCATAAATGTTCATCATGAATTTACCATAAATAACTAACATAATAACTTTTTGAAATGAGAAATAACATAAATATCTGTATTAACAATAAAGGTTAATGAAACACAACCCCGACAAAATGCTTAACATTGATCAAAAAGTAAATGAAATCTTCTACCTCTCATCATAAATGTTGCTAGATCTTAGAATCGACTCTACATGAAAATCTCAACAGCAAATATATGATCCTCCCTAGCTCGCTATTGACTATAGATGCTCTAGAGCCAGGAAAACTCAAAGGTGAATCAAAAGCCAGCAAGTGTTATGATTAACCATATTAGTAATCAATAAAACATATCATATAACTAAAACAAATATGCATGAGAAATAACATGTAATCAACTATCAATCATCCAAGACTCAATGCCACATTGAAAATACAACTCAAGAGCTATAAGAACAACTATCAAGGGTTTTCATTGAATTCGAACAACATGAATGCAATTGGGATTCCACTGTATCCAATTATCAATAGGATACAGGTTTCTCATAACCTATCTCAATAGATGTTACAACTATATGATATATTATAACAATTTTTTTAGATCTTATTCTGCCATTGTAAACCAACGACTACATGCTCGCCACCAATAGCTAGATAGCATTCATGAGGTACCGATGATCGCAAGTTTGAGAAGTGATCAATTCTATGGTTTCATGATACCTTGTTACCTGTGGTGTACTAGTATCGAACTCAGCTACGTTGAATAATAATTTCACTACCTTGTTAGGGTAAGCCTAGAATATACTATGTTTGTATTCCCATAGTTCAATTGGAAGTTGTGCTTAAACGTGGTATAGAATACTTTATGAATTCTTGTCAAAGTAGCACTCCTCGGTATGATATCCCTCAATATCTCATTGCTTGTTTAGAGGATTATAAGCACCTCTTCACCAACATAGATCTCAGCCCACAGATATGGAAATTTAGTATTGAACAACTATATATTATACTAATGTTCTAGAGGTTACTTATTCATTGACATCATGGAGGTTTTATATAATCTCCTTTACGTTGCTTATAGATATTAAGAATATGTTCACACATCTAAAGATCACGTGAAGAAAGGAAACCAACGACCAAAGACAAGAGAATAGACTCAAGTATAACCATCTAAAGCCTCACACCTAAGATCTAGACCGAAATAGCATTCTGGTCCTCCAGTTTTCAAACGCTGGCTCGCACGCTACTGCTATGCACCACTGAATTGTCCCCTAACCGTGCAACACCAACTCTAAGACACTAATACTTCCAAAACAGGCAAGTGGAGCTATGTATGGCTAACAAACCCACAGATTATTCGACACACAATCTACCCGATGCAGTCTAGCGTTCGGACACTACCTCCATTTCACTCAAGTGTTAGCTTATTACTCATGAAATAAATATTTAGATCCCACAGGATTAAACAGATAAGGTTAGAGCCCTCACATAATACATATGCCAAGATATATTTTCAAAATCACATTGCCAGGTTCACAAATCAACCGATCGAACTGGGCGATGGTGTTCGAACGCGGCATCGAACGCTGTTTTGCACAGCATATAAACCATAAATTTATTGATTTATGTCCTAGAAGAAGTATATTATGCATCAAAATAGTCTTCTATCCTAAGGACAGGTGTAAACAGATCTTCATCATACACTTCGTGTCAAAAAGAAGTAGATTTACATCATAGAAGTATGAAATACTCATAATTGGTCATGCACTTGCCGGTGTTCCGACTTCATTCAATCGCTGGCTAATTAATAATGTTGCGTTTGAATGCTGTCTCAAATGCTAGTTAAACACCACATAGAAAAATGATGAAAACTGAATTACGAGAACATGAAATTAAGCTTATAACTCATATTTTTTATTTCATATGAACATTATTTCATGACTAGAACCAATAAAATACAGGGAGAATTTGATAGATTTTGATTAACAAGAAAGTATAAGATTAGATTATTTAATAACGGTAGAGATTTCATTTGCCTTGAGATGCATGAAAATAGTGAATCAGCAAACACGGATGGCCACCACTGTTACAGGACGAAAGGATCATGAAGACACCAACAGTGATTAGTCCAAGGGAAAAAGAAAGTTAAGACGATTGTTTTTCTCTTTCTTTCTCTATCTCACGGTTCTCCGTAATAAAATTGCACCAGCTGTGAACCAAGGGAACCCCCACTTAAATCGAAGGGTAGGTGATGGTGTGAAAGCAATTAAGGAAATGTGGCTAGAGGATAAATCAAGCACCACACTTGAATTCCATGACTAATTGGATGAGATGCATGCATAAGGATGACCAAATATGGTGTGAGAAGAAGAGGCATAAGTTCTAGAATTTTCTTGTTGAATTCAATACCTTTCACACTTTAAATTATGATTAGGGTTGACTTTAATGTTAATACTCTTATTCTCCACTTTTGGCTACACACATAAGTACCTAACAAAGTCAGAGCAAGTATCTAATTAATATTCTAAGGCACATAAAATAATTATTGATTATTGATGGGATAATTACCAAAATATCTCTTTTAAGATCCCATAAATCTGACAAGCTTGATCAGAACAAAAAACTAACCCAAGATTGTCTAGAATTAATAGCTTATTAATTTCCTTTATTAATGACTTTTTGGGTCAAAATTTTATTGAATTTGAATCGAAACATCGGGGTGTTACAGACAAAGATGAAAGAAGAATTTGTAATATGGAAAGGAAATGTGATGGTAATAGGGCGAATTTGATGGGAAATTAGTTGAAGTTTGGAGAAAACTGAATATTTTTTATGGAAGTGGAAGAAATTAGGGAGAGGAAATGTTGAAGGGCAGGATATGCATACAGGTTACAAGAGAGTGAAAACATGGAAATTTGCACTTCAATAGCTTGCATTAGCTTTATCCTCATTATCAATAATGAATGTAGACTATGGAGCTATATTAAGTGCAAGATCTTATCTTTATTGGGCTTGGATAGAATATATATATTTCTACATTTAAACTTCTCCATATTTTGGCACTTTAAACTGTAACACCTTTTTTATTTGAGTTTTCATTTAAACACCTTTAGTTTTTTGTCCATTAGCAATGTTAGTCTCTATTATGATTGGAATTTTGTTTAAAATCACAAATTTTGCCAATTGATATGCATTTCATATGCAAAGTGACTAACTGGATAACATTTTGACCGACAGATGAACTTCTGTGGTTCATATTTTATCAAAAAAATGTTTTATTTTATTCAAGAAGGTATTTTATCAAACAGAATTCTCCTCTTATAGCTAAGCCCAGTCCCCACCTCTGGACACCTTCCATCACACCTGCCAACACCATCTCCTACCACTCCAACCCCTCCTAAATGGCCCCCTTTTCTCTTTCTCTCTCTCCTGCCCACACAAAATGGCTTCACCTCTCTCTCTCCCTCTCTCTCTCCCTCTCTCTCTCTTGGCAGTATGCAGCCCCCTCCCATTTTCATTCTCTACACAACCGCCATCAAAAGGAACAAGGGCATAGCCTTTGCTGTTGCAAATGGAGGGCATTCACCGCAATTCATTTTTGATGGAATGCCTCTGTGATTCATATACTGTTACATTAAAACCATTTTCTCCAAATCACAAAATTAATTAAATTGGTTGGAAGTAACACAAACATTGAGGCTGAACCAATGTAGGCATGCATTGTGGAGTCATGCACCATAAAATTGTTTAATTGGTGGAAGGAGGGGCAAAGTGGAGGAATGGGAGCAGACAGGAAGGATGCGACTGAGAGAAATTCAAGAAAGAAAAAAAATTCATGGTGCATTGAAAGTGATTAGAGAAACCTGTAGGATGAGGAGATGGAGGGAGGGGGATGAGGTGCACGAGAGAAAGAAGAGAGAATGGGATATAGAGAGGATAGGGGAAAGAGACCTGAGATTGTGCGGGAGAGATGATGGCTGTGAGTTCAATTTGAGGAGGAAAGAGCAATTTTGTCATTAAAGCACTTTTAGGCAGTTTTGATTGCATTTTTTAATGAAAACTTGATTTAGTGTGACTTTGTTGACAGAGTAAAATGAGAACTTTTAAAAGTTTGTGTTAAAGTAAAAAATGCCAAAAAATTGAGGCATTTAAAGGTAAAAAAATTGCTATTGTTCTCTGGGCTTTCAGTGGATTTTAATCCAAGTCATCTGTTGGGTTTTAGTTCATTCCCATGATTGGTTGATCTCTTGCTTAGCTCATTCCATTCACAGCTTTTCTTTTGATTTATGGAAGACATCTTTTCAAAGATGGTGCATTTTTATTAAATTGAACATTATTCCAAATATAATTCTGTTTGACATGTGAAAAAGAGGACTACTTGAAAATCTGCTGTCAATGATGACTATACAAGGTCAAATTATAATTTACTCAATTTACTTCAGCAATTAGTTGTCTATTGTTAGTGCAAGAATTTTGCACATTATGGGATATGGGGAAGGTTCGATGAGTGCAACCTTACCCAGTGCATTACAAAGTCCTCTCTCCATCAAAGGCTACCAAAATATTTCTGATGAACCAAAACTTCAGCTTCTTCCCCAGAACTGGACTTTCCGGCTGTGCCAGGGTGGGGGCGAGGAATCTCCTTGATTTCTAGAATAGAGGCAGCTGAGGAAAGCCAAGCACGCTGAACATGTTTCTAGGTATAGTAATGAACAATAATACTGCAACTGGTGCACTTCATTTGGATCAGCAGGACAACATTGAAAAGACATTTAACTAGCTGGATGATAGTACTTATTTGAATAACAGACTTCATTGTAAAACTGACGATGGGAAATGAGATAAATATGAGTCTGGGCCTGTTGCAGTTGACCAACTGAGTCTGGATGTTGGTGTTTTCTGCTGGTTTCGTTTCTGCCTGATAGGTAGGAAAGGGTTTCAATTACATTTTTGAAGGTTTGAAACCTGTAATTCTGCAGTTGAATGCTGTTTGGAGTGGTTTTGTACTTTCAATTCTGGGGTGCTGACAGTGGAGCAGATAGGTGTGGGTTGCAAAGTAATGGTGTGGAAGTGCTATTAGCAGAATTATTATGTTCAAAGGAATGACAAAGTTAGGAAAGCTCAATAGTGAAGCTATTAGTGCTTTTAGGATGAAGTAGTACTGAACAGTGAATCCTTACACTTGTTTTCAATTTGTTGCGGATTTCATTGTAAGGATTTACTTGTTGTCTAATTTTCCATTGATTTCTAGGTGAGGATTTACTTTGTTGTCTGATTGTCCATTGATTTCTAGGTGAACACAATGGAAATGCCAGGGTTGGTGAGGCTAGCAAATGAAAGGTGGTACACATGTTTTCTATTATTTTAAACAATGTAATGGATTGGTCAAAAAATGTTTTTGGCGGTGTACTCATCATTGAAACTGTTTGACAAGATTGAGAATGAACAGTAGGCTGTAAGTTTTCAAGTGGGCTAATGGGAAAGGCGAGGAAAGTAGTAGTGAGAGTAACAATGAATTAATTGGCTTTGATCGTATGTAAACTCTGATGAAGAGAATAGGCCACTTCTAGATAGTATAGAGGCTTTAGTGCATTGGTGGTTTCTCTTTTGTTGTTGCTTAGTTATTTAAAATTCACACTTTTAGTTTACATAGATTTTATTTTTTCTTTTTTTGAAGGTAGTAATAGTGGAAATCAATTTAGTGAGTTGTGTTTAGTTTCCCCCTGTGGCACCCTCTTTCTGTTATTTTAGATATACTTTCTGATGGGTCAGAATTGGTATTGTAACAAATTGCACTTTAAACTCTGTGGCTTCAAAGTTGGTGGGTGTTTCATCATTTTTTGCCTTTTTATTAGCACTTTGATCCTTTTTGTTAAGGCAGTCACTGGACTTAGCAGTTCCACTTGTCCTTTTGCAACTCTTCACCCATTCCTGAGACTTTCTTCACTGATTTGATAGTTATGTGGAGGCTTCTCTTTTGTATGTTGTGTTGAATTCTCCTTAGATCATGACATGCTCATTGTAGCAGTAAATTCAAATTGAAAATCATGCAAAACACTGGTCCTTGAATTGAATGCGATGTTGAACTTGGTGATCTATCTTCAGTTAATGAACCCTGACTCCTGAGATGCGACAAGATCATGTGCGGTAACAGCATCTTGATTTTAATCTTCAATATAGAATTACAAGTTGATTTACATTTGGCTACAATTCTGATAGATACTTCTACCTTCTATGCACTTTTGTCCCCATGTAGCATCTACATGAGAATAAAATAGACCATAATGTTGAATTTGGAACACCAAGTAGACCTCGAAAGTTTTTCCAAATGTTCATTAGGAGAAAAATATTTCACATGACAGGTAACTTTGAGTTAGGCTATATGAACTCTTGTATCTAGTTAATTGCATTTGATGATCATTATTATGACAAGATCTTTTTATGTTTTTCATCCTATTCTTCAAATGGGGGGAACAAACTATAGTGCAAAAGAAACTAACATGGTGAAAAAATTTGCTCTGTTAAGCTTTATGCTTAAAGCTCTCTGGTTTATCCGTTCTTTGGACTGCAGTTATGATTACTATTATGAGCAGCAGGCACTTCAGGGACATACTTGGTACTAGTAATGGAGCTGCATTTCTCTATTTGTCTATGAGCGCAGAAGCCACCTGATTCTTTTGGTCAAGTTTCTACTGTTTCAAACTAAAGCTATGACCATTGGTTACATTTTTATTACTGTTCAAGTTAGTGAAGTTATTTCAGTCCAATTTGACCTATGCTATGCTCATCTCCTTATCCTCATCCTCTTCGAGTTCTCTAATCTGTGTGTTCATACTCTGACATTGTCAATTCTCTTATCTACATGCTTTTAATCTCTTTTCCTTGTTCTCTTCTTGTCCCGTATTGCTATTATTAGTCATGCCATTCATCATCCAAGACTAGTTTAAACTCATTCAAAGGTTCTCTTGTACTGGGTTCATTTGGTTGTAGTTGTGCTGGGTTGGTGGTGTTTTCTCAATGGTTCAAATCAATATTGCATTCTTGGATGTTACAAATTCAAAATAGAAAGAAAGATTTTTAAAAAATGCAGCTCTGGGTTATATATTTTGGGATGAGTAACTAACAGTATATACTATAGATAGAAGAGAATATAGAAAAGCAAAGGTGCATTATTTAGTCTTAAGGCTTACAATGAGACTAAGGAGTGGATCCCAATCAGATAGGGTATACCCCAGTCCCAAAACAATACAAACGAATCTAAAAAAGGACCAAGTGGTCAGACCTTCAAAGCAGGAACCAACAACAACAATAACAGGGACTAAGACTTGAAAAAAGGGTGAGCAAGACAGAAAAAAAGGGAAGAACACAGGCCTGAAAGACAGAACCATATATCCAAAGAGCTCATCAGGGTCATAGTTGTCCTTGATGTTTTCTGTGAGGGATTCTCCAATGCAGCTCTCAGTCTCAGCCTCTAGCTGATTAAGACCTCCAGCCAATCACATCATTTTGCCAGTTAGGCTCCAGGTTAAAGCAACTGACATGCTAGAAGGATCACCCCACACTATTGATGCGGCATCATTGATGAAGAGATTTGATTTTATTTTCAAATTAAATTTGATTTTATTTTCAATTATAAGAGATTTGATTTTATTTTCTATTTGATTTTATTTTTAAATTAGAAGAGATTTGATTTTATTTTCCATTTGATTATATTTTGAAATTAGTGGAGTTTGATTTTATTTGATTAGTAAAAATTTGATTTGATTTGATTTTATTTTAGTTTAGAAAGTTATGTCATATTTAGTTAAAAAATTATATTTATTTATTAATTATCTTAAAGTTAGGATTTCTCTTTATAAGGACCTTAAATTTTATTATTTGAGATATGTTTGATGAATTGAATGAAATATTGAGTTATTGTGCTTTTTTCTCCCTCTCCCTCTTGGTTTCCTCTCTTTCTGTTCTCTACCCTTCTCTCTGATCTGTATTCTCCCTCTGTCTCTCTTCCTTCTGTTCTCCTTCCCCTCCCCTACTTCCCCCCTCCCTGCATCAACTATACTTCAAACTACCACAACAATCTCCTTCATATCCAGAGAGTTCCTAGCATAACCGTTTTGTCCACGCTAGAGAAAATTCTCTTGTAGCACCACCCCATCACACATATGCAACTGCATCAGAGTCTCTATGTCACAAAGAACTGTAACAAGTGCCCACTAATCTACACGTTCATGCTGAAGCCAATGGAAGCGTATCCAAGGGACAGATTTGGATCAGCAGTGAGGTTCAATTGCACTGCATATCACAAGCATTGAATTTCTGCATTCCACCACCTTTGGCCCACACTTAGAGATAATTATACTAGCCACACCAAAGAGAACACCAGAAACGTTGTATATCAGGTCTACTCCCATCTCCAGGCTTCAGATCTTAGTTGATTTAAGTCAAAGGATTGCCCTAGTTCTTATAACCCTCATACAGCATCTCTATGAAATATTACAGTTGTCAATTTGTTGCTGACCACTGTAAAAATACCATTGGCAAAGTTGTTCGGCATTCATTGAAGTTGCAGTGTCAATTTTCCATTTGTTATGTACTCACCACACAAAGTACTACATAGCTGTCGTTGTAAGCCTGTTGACCATAGACTTCAAATTTCTGCATTTTAATCAATTTGAAGCCCATTGAATCCTGGTATAAACATGGGGCCATGGGCATCCTGTTTTCCTGTAGAGAAAGCTCCAATTCTGCTTCACTGTCTGACACTGGAAATACAAGTGTTCCCGTGATTCCTCCACACTATGGCAGAACATACAGGGAAGGGGATGATTTACCAAGTTTCTAGTATGGTCCAAGGTTTATGTCTCTTCTTAATTGTAAACCATAAGATGAAAGCATGTGTCGCTCTTTTTGGGGGGGCCCAATCCAGTTGGGTCCAAGAAAGTCTGTTATGCTGTGGCTGGAAGATTCTCGTGGTAGATTTGACAGAATTTTCCTGAAGGGATGAGAGTTGAGTATGGCACATCATCTTGGTGGATGTTTGGTGGTAGTTTGGTACGGCTGCCTTGATTTCCTAAATTTTCATTGCAAATTCGAGAGGCCAATACCATGAATTATTCCTAAAATCGACCATTGTTTGAATTGGCAGCATAGTAACCATTATTAGTCTTGTGGAGAACCCGTCAGTGGTGGTCCAAGTGGATGCCATTGATCCAGCCAAATGAAGGTATTGGCTCCGTTTCCCGTACTGGCTCAGATGAACTGCTTTAAAGGAGGTCAAGCTTCATAATTTTTTGAAGACTCGATAGTACACATTGTGGTATTTTGACTGTTTAAATGCATTTGTCATGGAGTCTATACTCATGATTGGTCCAAATTGAAAAGGTGTCCTTTGAGATTAGTCCCCACAATTTCTGTGGCAAAGGACTAGTCCCCACAATTTCCGTGGCACTAGAGCCTTGTTTCATGCATGAAGGTTTTTGATTTTCAAACCACCTCCTCCTTTGGGTGCAAATACCATCCATTTCCAGGACGAAATGCACTTGATGACCTTCTTCACTAGACTGGCAATGTGCAACTTGGAGCCTAGTTGTAATTAGTGAGACTCCTCAGCATCAAACTGAGATCTTTCTAAAATTATATATGGCCATGTTCCAGAGCTGGAGTGGCCATGTTCCAATAGTGCATTTATCACTGAAGAGTGATACCCATCTTTTGAGGGTATTTACTAAATATGGGGCCATAACTTTGAAGCGGAGCAAGTCATCTGCAAATGCTAGTACAATCGTGTGAGTTTGATTACATCTCCAATGGTAATTATATTGAGTCGTTTCCAGCATGCACAATGCTACCATACAAGACCTCCATTGCAAGTACTGAAAGTTAAGAGGAGATAGAATTCCCATGTGGAGCCCCTTAACTCTTTTGTAGAGGGTGACTCCCCATTGATTGAGATGGAGGAGATCGTGATTGTAAGATGTTGCTTGATCGAGTTCATAGCTCCAAGGAAATTCATTAAATAAAGAGTACCGAAGAGGCTCTCATTCCACGGTGTCATAAGCCTTCGTAAGGTTGATCTTCACAGCACAAGGTATTCCCTTCCCAGTGTGGTACTGGTACTTGAGGAGTTTCATATCGAGCTAGATGTTATCACTAATATACCTTCTAGATACAAAGACGGTTTGATATCTATCTGTCAGGGAAGACAGGCTCTTTAATAAGTTGGCGAGGATTTTGTTAGATGGTCTTGTAAATGACATTGCAATAGGATATTCAACAAAAATAAGAGACTTTTAGGGGAGCACACTTTTGGGATTAAAATAATGATGGTTGTGTTTACCTACTTTAGAAGGCACCATGCAAGAAAAAATCTTGGATGACCTTCACAACTAAAGGTTCAACTTTGTCCATGTAGATTTGGAAAAGGAAGTAGTGGTGTTAAATGGGCTATGCTGTCACAGCCCATTTATTCAGGCTGCCTGCATGTAAACATGCTGTGTTGGTATGGCACAAGACTTATATGTCCTGGCTTAGCACGGTATGTGGCTCGTGTGTTTTGCTGGGCTGACATAGCATGGCATTTATTTTTAAAAAATAAAAATATTAAAAAAATAAAATGACACAAAATATTATAAAAAATACATCATATTTTATTATTTCATCAAAAAATTTTGATATTGTAAATTTTTAAAGTAGAAAGAATGCATGTAATAATAAATTAATTTTTTTAGGCCTTTACATTTTCACTATTGCTGCTTCTATATTCATCCCTTTTCACTAGAATTAAAAATAGTTAGATTTCTAATGTGATTTTTTGTCTTACGAATCCTTAAAAAGAATGCATATTATTATAATCTTCGATGCTATCTTATTTTTTCTGTCAACTATTTGACCTCTAGTATTAAAAGCTGACTTTGATGACACCATACTTGCGGGTGGGGTTAAGAGGCTTTGTGTTATTGTTGCGAGCACAGGAAATGTGTGCTCGTTGGCCTTCCATTTTTAAATTTGAAACTCTGAATTGCT
>JAOVVI020002880.1:9961-20138 GCA_028571085.2 Nepenthes alata | reverse complement strand
ATAAATATATTAACAAATATCACTCATTTGACCATTGCTCTCCTCTTTTTCATCCCATGCTCCCCTTCTCCCTCTCGTATGCTTCCCCAAATGGCTAAGTGACTCTTTAAACTTTTATTTTATTTAAAATATATATTTGGGTCATGTTTGATACAATTCAAATGTTTCACCGACCATGCCAATCTGTGGGCCACCTATTACACAGGCTAACACGATTCAAAATGTTAGGATAATATTATTTATTATAGACTGTACCGTGTCACAGATAATATAATCTATTTAACATATCTATATTAAATCAATGGTTATTGTTTATTTAAATTAAATTCAGTGAACAAATGATTCAAAATTTAAACTTAGTTTCATATTGGCCGAATTGAGGACTTGAAGTCAAATGATACTTGATTTATTTATTATCTTATCAATTTATTTATTTGTTAATAAGTTAAAATGGATATTTATATCATAATTTTTTAAAATTATTATAGCATAGTTATTAAAGTTTTTTTTCATTAAATTAACAATGCATAAAAAATATTTATGTAAATATTATTAAAAATTATCGTTAAACCTAAATATTATCTAAATATTATTTATATGATAACGTAAATATTATTATTAAACCTAAATATTAATTAAAAATTATGCTTTTTTATATTAATTAGCATGACTGCATTTCCTAATGTTCGCAAATATAGTTTGTATTGATTCGGTAACTTGCATAAGATTAATAAATAACTAAAATAAAAAATTTTAAATTACTAATAATAATGGCTATATAAGATGATTGAAAAATTCTTCATTTATCAAAATATTATTTTAAATTTTATGATATTTGTACTTATGAGCTTATAAAATAATACTTTCACAACCATAAATCCTTAAAATATTAGTATTTAAGTATGATTTCAAAATAATAATAATAATAGAGATATTAATCAGTAAAAAATTCAAATATATATATATATATATAATTTTAGTTTAAAATTTTAAAAATAAATATTATATATATATATTTTAATAAAAAAAAGGATAAAAAAACAGACGAATCTCAATGTATATTTTAAGAATTTTATTTTCCTAAAAGCTTCATTTAAGAAAGCCAACACATCTCCTTCCAAAGAGACGAGAGAAAAACGCGATGATCGTCATCAATATGTAGACTTTTATACGCCGTTCATTTTCCACGAGAGCAGCTCATCTAATTTTTCTCCTTACAGTTCAAGCCAAACTTCCTACGATACAAAAACTAAGATTTTGGGTTGTCAATTTTTAAGTAGTCAAACTCGTCACGAAAACACTCAATCCAAGAGAACAAGTATCCTGCGACGTGAAGCGTGTGTTTTATTTTACCTTTTTTTAAAAAATGTAAATTTCATCTAAAAAATTTAAAAAAGCAAAACGCACATTTCACATTGCAGGATCTCATGTTCTTTCAATCCGATGCCGTTCAAGATTGTAAAAAATATTATATGATTATTATTATATAATAAACTTATCGTAGGGACCAGCGAATAATCCCTTCTTAGGTCATACCTATCTATTAAATATACATAACTAAATCATAACAATAACAAAATTAAGATTTAAGATAATAATAACAACAACAACGTATATTAAGGTGTTGATATTTGATTACACAACGTTTAATTTTCAATTATGAAATAATCATTTGTCCTTTTATTTTTCAAACTTATTGTGGCAAAGCTATTTCGTGATCGTATTCAAATCTCAGTAGCAGAGTATTTTCAACTCCTCCCTCGCCTAACGGTCAAGCTGCATGCCCCAGATTTCATACAACCTCACTTGTCAATGCTATTTTCAATAGCTCTAGAAAAAAGATTACTTATCATCATCCTTTTTTCTTTTTTAACCTTGAGAGAACTACGATTCGACCAAACAAATTCATTAGAACAAGTCATACGGCAGTTCAGTTTGGGTTTGAGTTTGGATCAACTGATTACCATGTGATGGGTTGATCGGGCTTTGGTTATTGAAATTTCGAGTTAGAACTCACTATGTGCTCCTAATTTGATTTAATTATTTTTAAATCTTTTGAGTTTCAACCGGTCGTGATCCGGCTAGCGTTTGGACATATCCGTTACAGGCTGTATTCGGATTGGCTAGGGCCTTGGTACGAGTTGGGCAACCGCGTTTCCTATGTCAGCTTGGATGCTGTACATCGGCGATGTACTGCAAAAAATAAAGAATAAAGTTTCAGCAACACAACCCGTTTTTATTTCTCTAACATGATCCCCGCCCCCTTATTAATTATGGTCCGATGTTAGGTTCTATTTGCTTTGAGAAGAAAGGGTTGTCCGGGTAGCATTTGATCCCTGCAGATTCGTTGTTGATGCGGTTCGAGTGGAGAGGTAGATGTTAGAAGAAACACCCGATTGTAACATTATTTATGATCGTCAAATAGAGGAACAGAATGACAGATAATTGGCTGTTGGACAACATCGTTTTATGGACAAAAACAGCAAATGATACCATTCCCTATGGAACGCAACAATACCATTGTGTGAGATGATGTATTCAAAGCTTCTCCCAACAAATCCATCCTGCAAAGTCCAGACCCGAATACATAATCCAAGGAGTTTGTTCCACCAAGAAGCTATGGACAAATTCTAACATTCCTCTAACGAATCACATAATTTTGCGCAGAGTGCATTGATCACAAGGCACAAGAACTTCACGTACCGTGCTAGAGATCATTTTAACAAGGATGCAAGTCCCCCAGATCGAGGATGTCGAATGAACACATTGTAACCTCTCTGTGACAATGCTAGTCATTTCTCTTGATAAAAAGCTTGCCAATATCTTCTGTGACAACATTGCTCCTGCCAAAGAACCACACACACTAGCGTAAGCAACCATTGCCATGAACTTTAAAGCAGTCTAATCATCTTAGCATAAAGAAAGAGAATATCAACGTAGTTTGGCAGTAGAAGCGCACAATGGAAAGATGACAGTATTTCTAGGGAGAACTAGGGGCCAATTCAATGAAGAGATGGCAATCAGTAGAGGCTCACGACAGAGAGATGGGTTAATATTTGACGAGAATGGGCATGAGATAGGCTATTACTCTCTTGATCTTGAATTTCAACTAATAAACAGCTTTCATCAAATCCAAATATCAGGCGGATCTGAACCTAGTGTTACTTTTTGAGTCATCACATGGGTCAAAAATCATGTCTGCGAACTCTTTTTATTCTGCTGCCAGTTTTGATGGTTGGCTCAAATCTTACACCAATCATATGATGATTGTTTTCCCTAAAATTGAACCACTGAAAAGCATAATTGATAAGAAACATATGGCTACGCTGGTAAAATTAGGAAAGAACGTCAAAAACCTCTGCTTGAAAAACCAACAACCAAGTACGTGGTTTGCCTAATTTTCCTGCTTCAATTTCACTTCAGCTCACAAAATTTTCCTATTCCCCCCCCTGCTTCCCCAATTCATTTCTTCATTCTTTGTGAGAATTTCTATAAATCGAGTCACCAAATTAAGGGAGCTGGGTCACCCATTTCACTAATCTGGATCACATACCAAAGAGATCCAGGTAAAAACATCTGTGACTTAAGTGGAACAACCTAATTCATGAATCCGTGGTGCATCCTATCCATGGCCAAAGCAACTAAAGATTTCTCTATGCTCCAATCAAGGAAGCCAACATTCCTCAAATTCAGTGACATAGTATAAGGCCCCAAAAGATGAGAAATCAATAAAATACATAAGATGGGAGGAAGAGGAGAGAATTTGAATAACTATGAAGAGGGGATATGTAAAACTAGATTAAAAATTGATGCAGATCAGGGAAAGTGGATAGAATGAGTTACGGTTTAGACGAAGGACCACATGAGAACTGAATAAATAGTTTTGAATATTTTGTGATTTCACTCAATCATGAACTAGTTGAATACATTCAGGACAATAAATTCTATCAAATACTACTAATGAGGAGATAAAAACAACAAATCTACTAACAACAAAGCCAGTAAGAAAACATCATAAAACAAATCCTAGATTGAATCCCATCTTAAATTCCAATCTTCAATGAAGATACTAAAGATACAATAACCATCAGCAAAAACCACATATATTATAATATTGCTATAACTTTTAATCTTGAGCACCTAGTTATCCATTCGCCATCATTCACCTCTAGCTCGTGAAAACAGCCCCACAAGTTCCAAAGACTTGTAAGATTAAAAAATGAGGAGACTGTCATGTGCACAAGATGGAACTCATGAGGTTGTAATTGCTCTTAGGCACCCAAAAAAAGCCAGGTTTAAACAACTTCTTCAGTGTTAGGAAAATAACCAATACTGTTCTTAAGATTAGAGTGAAGATTCATCCACAAGTTGGAAAGAGCAGTGAGATTAGAGTGACTGTATCTGAAGAACATAAAACTGGAATTCATGAGGTCATAAGAGTTCTTGGGCACCAAAAGAAATCCAGGCTTAAACAAAAATTAGTACCCAAGAACTGGGTTGAAGAATCCTTCAAAAACATTAGACCCAATAAGCTTAACTTTCTCAAAAAAACTCAAATCATTTTTCTTTTTCTATTTTCTAATAGGTATGATCAAATAGAAGTCAGGTTTCTGATATTTTCTAAATGGTTAATGAGTTCTGCAGATGCAAAATTGACAGTTGATGTGGAAATCTTAGCTACAGGTGATGTTCTTTCTCCTCACAGCACGCACAGCTCATTAAGCCAGTGTTAGAGGAGGAAAGTAAGGCAAGCAAAGACCACTAAGCCAATGTTGGGGGAGGCAAGTAAAGCTGCCTCATTACTGAAGTGTTCGCTGAGAGGATGAAAGGTGTTATGGGAAATTGGCCGTGGCCACCCAACGTGCTCTCATACAGAGGCTATGATATTATGCTAAGACCTCATTAGGATATAGAAGAGCATATATTCTTACCATAGATTTAGATACGGGCTGCAACGTACCTTGACTATTAGGATACGGACATGAGAGCTGGAGGAAACTTAATTTAGTTTTGCTAATGAAACACCCACGACACCTCGAGACCGTAATTTAAAACTAAATCCTCACCAATATTGATGCACCTCTTTTGCTTTGGGAACACTTATTTTCTGAAGGCATACAAAACCTTGGACTAGCCCTTCTCGAACAAAGTTCTTGCAGCTTTCGGAAGGCTCCCCTCATCAATACTTCTGTGCATCTGATAATGGATTGTGAATCTAATGCCTCATACTCTTTATTGTTTAATGGCAGTTTAAATGACCACTTCCAGAGCACAACGTCACCTTGTTTGTCTTATCCATGGAATACACGTCTCAACTGCTTCAGTTGCTGGTAGCAGTCCAAATTGCAAGTTCCATCCAGTGTGCAAGAAATTGTAGATCAATCAGCAATGCTTTGGGGATAATATGATGATTCTTGCTCAAGATGATAAGAAAACTCTTATTTTGATTAATGACGCCTTCAATAAGTCAGCTGCTGCCTCAGGTCAGAGTGCATGTGGTGCTGAAAGCCGTATGCTTTGTTGGCAAAATCCAAACCAAAGCAGTGACGTACAAGGGGACATTGGATCTAAATTCACTAGCATGAACTGCCATGCCCTTATACAGAAAATTGTCAAGCTAAAGCAGAGCTGGCAGTTAGAATTACTTTCCTATGCTGGATAAGTCAAATCCAGCTGCTATTCTTTGCTTTACAAGTTTATAAAGTACAGTGTTTATAAAGTACAGGCAAAAAGAAGCCCTTATAGCATGTTTGGTTAGATGGAATAAGAACCAGAACAAAATTTTGAAAGAATCATTATTATCTGAAAATAATTATTACCTTGTTCAGTTGGATTTATTTGGTGGGAGTGTTACTCCCCAAAAATAACTATTACCAAATAGACGAAAGTAACTAATACTGGGGTAGATAGTATTTGTTATTCCTGGATGTTGAGAAATAATAATTCCCACTTCAGCCATGACCGCCCATCCGTGCATCAATGACCCCCCACTCCCACCGACAATAGGCCAGCACTGTAGGCCAATATCGCAGAACATCAAGAATAATAATTCCCATCTAATTTGAATCTTATTTCCGGATGGGATTACCATTCAATCCGCAAAGCATAGAATGTGAAATTCATCCCCACCTTAGTATAGGTGTACTAATTCTGTTCTATTCTTATTCCATTTAATACCTAAATACACCGTCCATCTCCTGGGTAAAGACATTTAAGCCAAATAATGGAAGCTTGGGGCTAAGGAATATGGTCACCATGTTAAAGAATCTACACAATCTTGCAGCCAAAAATTGACTCATCACTGGTCAAATGGGTACATGAGGTTCAATCAATAGTAATCACTGTGGCATTTAAGAGTTCCTACTGATATCTCTCAGCCTTCAAGGAATTTTTTGAAATTCTGAAATAAGATAAGCCATAGAGTACGGTGAGGAATGGAAGATACCAATTTTTGTTTAATAATTGGGCTAAAATAGGGCCACTTGCTGTCATATATACAGAATTACCAGTTGAATTCCTCATAATGCATCATTTGCAGACATATAGGGCCAAGGTTTAAGGAGATTTCCCCCGATAGCAATGAGATTACATCCCAATATTACTGATATAGGGCAATGCTGGACAAGGTGAGAACAAGCTGATGTGGCAACCTGATTTGAGGACTCTTTTTCATATAGAATCCATTTGTTTTTCTTAGGCCTCATTCTACTCAGCGCCTCGGCATAATCGGGTATGGAACAGCAAGTCTCTTCCGGAGCATAGATTGATCATTTGGCTCATCTTTAAAGCCAGGTTACCAACTGTAGATAAATCCATTCAATGGGAAGGTCAAAGAGCACCAGCTAGCCATTTCTGTCAAACAACCTATGGTATGGTGGCTTGCGACATATTCAAGGGATCAATATTAAAAATTTTCTGATAAACCTGGTAATAGTGTAAGGAAATAGATCTCCCTTCAGAATTAAGAAAAAATTAGTGATGCTTTGTGGCTTCAGGACATTCCATTTAATCATGATCAAATATGAAAAAGATGTGATAATCAGAAAGGAATTATTAATATATAGAATTGATGAAAAGTGTTTAAGAAAACAACCTTCCACTAAGCTGGGGAGGAACCAGCTGACAACCGCCAGTATCCGGAATACCCTTCAAGTGATGTAAGCTCCCCTTGGGAACTTTCCCACGGATATAAGAGGATGCCAATCCGCTTGCTTCTCTCTTGCGTGATGCATTTTCAGCCATAGCAGCAGCAACTCGAGAAGAGTGATCTGTGGTATTCAATACTTGAGATGACATAGGAGAATTCAAAAGGAGTGAAGCATCCGGAAGTTTCTCCATTTGAGGAGTTGACGAAGAGGCATTTCCTGCCTTTCGGTTCAATAATGAAGTTGATGTCCTACACACGAAAGGGCTTTTAGCATGTAGGAGATACACATGGATCTAATTGTTAAAGAACTCTACAACAAAGAATAATCTTTTAGCACTTCGGACAAAACAATAAAGAAAATACTGAAAGTCATGCGAAGTCAGTAAAACAGAGAAAAAAGTAAAAGCACCAGCTTCAACTATGACATAGTGACAGCAATTGGCAACTTAGGCATGTGGAAAAGTCTCCAATACTTAAAGACCAAGGAGTTACACCCACAAACGATCAACTACACGCATCTGCCAGGTAATAAGATTCCATCCCCATGCCCACAGCAGTAGGTACATTATATGCCAATCTCACCCCATTCTCAAGTGCAAATATCATGCCCATAAAACAAGTTCAACTTTAGTTGCATTTTCTGGTTAACTAAACGTTATTTATTTAAACAGTGATATCTACTAGTTATTGTAAGATAATTAAAATATTGAGGAACGTCACAGGCACATATTTATACAGTTGAAATACAGCAATGTAAAAGAGCAAAAACTCAATTTAGTCAAAAATATCCCATCCCAACATAGAATATACATGTCCATACCATAATAAGACTACTCATCATCAGAAACTACACTAAGGTTATGTTCACAAGATTATTTAGTTTGTCACTGGCATTTTGAAATACATTGGATATTAATGTAATTAGAACTAGCAGGTATGTATGCACAGATTGAAGTGAAAAGGGGGAAAACTTGGGCCACGCCCTCTATATACCACTGGTAGGTATTGCCAGGTGATCCTACAGCCATTTTCCCTGCCCCAACCTGCAGATTCAGTTTACAACACCAATCTAAAAAGTGAATGGCAAAGGGGTAGAGAGCTTTCCCAAGATTCAGAAAATTCACACCATTGTAACAGAGTGAGGTGGCACATCATTTTGCTCACGGGAGGTAAAGCTAGTTTTGGAGAGAGCTTTCTGTATAGAGGTTTTGGCATGCTGCAGGAGATTACCATATTTTCTTTCAGTCTATGTTGCATTTGATGCGAACATCTCACCCAAAAAAAATAATTGTAAAAAAGGACTCAATTTATTATCCAAAATCTATAAATTCTAAATCTCCTTATTTTCCGACGCCGTGACAGGCAGTGTTTCGTATCTATTAGTGTTATTGATTACTAAATCACATAACTATAACCTGGTTACAAATTAGCCACCGATGTACTTACCCATTTTGTTGAGCACCAAACATCAAAACAGTGAGGAATCAATCGCTCAAGTGCTCTAGCACACTACAAATAGTGTTTTTACCACTCTAAGAATAGGTCGCTATGGCTGCAATTGTGCTTCGGATCTCAAAACCCAGCATCCAAACAAACAAAAAACAAAATGTAACGGGACCTGGAGTTTCGGTTAACGAGGAAACATCAGCTATGCTCATAGGTTCCGAACTACAGTCTCAACCAATATAAACATAACTTAAAAGAAAGGTTTAGAATCACCTTGTTAGGGTTTAGATTCACATACAATTGTTACGGAAATTCCAGTAATAGCATCTTGAGGTTGAACAACGAGCGATTCATTAAACATAACAGAATAAAACAGATGGCCAACGTTTGAGCACGGGCAACGCTAGTGCTCGTTAACCGACAATTGAAACATAAAACTAAACTAAAACGCAAAAACGAAATCCGAATTACGTAGAAAGGAGATGAGAATTACTTGCTTTGAGGAACAGAATCTGGACGAGGAAACGGCGAGGGATGCTGCTTCTGCTGCTGCTGAGAAACGAAATTAATTTGCACTCGGGGTTCCCCTCTGCCTTCGTGGTTTTCTCCAGCTCCTGCGTCTTCCTCATCAGACGAAGCGTAGTCAACTAGCGACATCTCTCTCTGCTATGGCCTGATAGAGAAGCCAATCACCACCGCTCATACAAACATTCCGCAAGCATCCGGGTGTTTGTCCAGCAGTATTGTCCCATTTCTTTGCCGTTCCGATTCACGGCCAATTCTCACGAGAGCTTCGCCACGCATTTTTTAACTTCTTGACTTCAAACGCTGCTTTTGTTTGCTAAAATGGTATAAAATAAAAACATCATATTTCATAAAAAAATTATACTAAACTTATTTTAAATAAAATTAGTATTTAACTAAATAACAATTATTATTCTTTTAAAATAAAGAAAAAAAGCATTATCCCATGATTTTCTTGTTTCTAGCTATCCAACAATAATCATCCAAATATAATTTTTTTTACTCCAAACCCTAATCGTTTTTCGTTCATTCATTCAATCAACAGTACAATTTTTGACAATTTATTCGATAAGACGGAGATAATGGTACTGGCAAATGTGAACTAAATATAGGATTCAGGTATGACAATAATTAATATTATAAAAGATCAGATTTGATAGAAATTATGGAGTTTTTAAATTGTATATAGTTAAAATGATGGTACGGTTATTCTGAAGCTAAAGACAGTGGTAGAGTTGGAGGAGAAGACGACAAGTTATATTGTGGTATGTGTTAAAATATTTTTTTTTTTTATCTTGTTAATGATAAAAAGTAATTTTATATGAATTATTTGAATTATTCATCTTGCTATTACTTTATATTAAATATTAAAAAGTTAATTTATAATTTAATTTTACTTACTTTACATATCTAATTAAATAATAAAATAATAATTTTGAACTCACTTTTTATCATATTTACTCCCCTATCCTCGCCAAACAAATCCGGCTATTGTCTTATAACTTTCCTACAATTGGCCATTGAAATTGAGCTTAATTAAGATTAAAATGGGCAAAAAAT
>JAOVVI020002879.1:0-20138 GCA_028571085.2 Nepenthes alata | reverse complement strand
CTAAAACGTCCCTCAACAATCTATTCAATCCTTTTGTGTTGCAGCTGATTCCGTCCACGCGACGTCATCACACGTCATTGCGTACGGCCGCCGGACTCGGACGCAACAGTAAGTATTAATTGTTAATATTTGTTCTTCATCCAGCAGACGTGTCACAGGCATGGAGTGATGTGCTGCTTCTGCCGAAGAATTTAGTCTCAAATTCCCGAGGTCCGTGAATTTTTCAAAGGCATTGCTCAGGTAAAACCTATATAATTTACTTGTGCATTTATTTTAAACCATTGAAATTCAAATGTAGGAAACAAATAAAATTTATTTTATTTAAATAAGATAAAATATTCAATAATGTTTAAACACAACAATGTCAATTTGTTTCTACGTAAAATTTATCTAAAATTGATATTATAACATACATAAGGTTTAAAACCCCAAAAAAAAAAAAATATTATTGCATGCTGATGCTAATGGCTTCAAGAACTATGCCAAATACATGGCAAATTATTTCTGAACTGAACTAATCATAAATACATGATTGCTTTTATATTTGATAAATAAAATTGAACTGAGTGTTCGTTCTCCAATTAGCAACAGGGCCAGTGGCATCGACTCCACTCGACAGCTGCTCTTTCATGTTGTCCAGTAAAATTAAATTGAAGGTGTCGAAAATAGAACCAATTATCTGGACATTATCATAACAGAGAAACATAGTCAGTCAGTAAATAGTCATATTTCAGCTTCCTCATGAAAGAGTATCCGCTACCATGTTAGGATTGATAATAGTGGAACAAGAAAAAGAACAGTGAGGAATTGGTGCAGTAGAAAGCAGAAGGAAGATATGTGGGATGCAGGAGAATGAACTATCATCTCCACCGAGTTGTTTTGCCCTTTATATATCATTTTTATGATCTGTAGCCATATTTTACAATATTTTTTCGGTTCAACAAAAAAAACCTAACAGTTCTCTACATCTCGCCACCACCTTAGGCCCACCATCTCTGGAGAAGATCCGCCCCAGCCACTCCTCATATACACAATCTGGATTGTGCAATAAACACCAATCAAAAGCATGAAAACTCAACACTCGGGAGACAAGTCAAAAAGATGAGATGGATGCTGTTTCCAGATTCATTATCTTCTTAAAGAAGCCGAAGATGCTGCTTCCAGATTCATTAAATGAATATTGAGCATAAAGAACAAGAGGCAAAATTTAGTGGTGTTCTGAAGCCTGTTTTTATTGCTCCACAGTGTTCATCCAAGAACAAGAAGCAAACGAACTATTCGGTGTTCATCCAATCAAAAATCTTCATGGACTAGCAGTATACCCCAGCAAGAATTGGCAACAACGTACCCTGTCTAATCTGAGATGCACATCTGATGTATTTTGCTTGTTTTGTGCTGCTGAAAGAGAAGATGTAGTACCCACGGAGGTAGAGCCCTGACACATTGGAGCTTCTTGCTTAAATCTACTTCTGCTTATTTTCCTTTCTCTCATTGCAGATTCTGAATAGAAATATTGATGCTTTGTTAAAGTGATGGAGAGTAACATATCTTACAAACATAAATAACAACTCCTAAAACCATATAAAAAAGAACCAACATGGTAATTCACCAAATCATGGATAATAGTTTTCAAAAGATTTTTTTCCTTGCATGAATTTCATCTACTGCTCTCATTTCTGGGTAGGAACGGGAACAAAGTCTAACTCTGAAATGGACTATCAACCCAATGGATGCAGACATGATGGAAGGAATTCACCCTAACAATTCAAAACAAATGCTCTTTTAGAAAAGAACAATCAAAAAGTTCAAGTAGAGAGACCAAGCAATACATCCAAGGAAACCAGATTTTTAATTCCCAAAGCCATTTTACTTGCCATAAGGCTTTGCACGTGAGAGATTTTATATCTGTTGAGGTGGGGTGGGGGGAGTCCATTGCATAGGCAACTGCTGACCAGTGATATACATGTGCATATCCACAAACAAGGGAGGAAAGTACAGCTAAGATATTGGTGCTTCGTAAGACAGCAATATATATTGGTGATGCAAAGTCGAAATAGCAGAGCGAAAAAAGCATTTCAGCTTACTGCAGTCAGAATATGAGAGATATTTTGAAGCATAAGAGAAAAGGAAAACCAACATGAAGACAAAAATCTCATTCGGGATTAGGGAAAATTCCCAAATGCATTCCAAGAATGCAATTTCTGTTGGGTTTTAGAGTCACTCCCTTGTGGGCCCGACAACCAATGGATGGATTGTCTGGAGAACAAGCAATGTTTGCACATGGCACACTCAAACGGACATATCAAGCAAGGGTCACAAGAGGTTCGTGTAAGGATTGGCCGAGGATTAGTTGAAGGTCGTCTAAACAACAAGGTCACGGGAGGTTTGTGCAAGGTTCATGTGAAAGCTTGCCGAGAGTCAGTCAAGTAACGGAGTTCACTACAAGTTTACGCAAAGTTCATACGAGATTCCTACAATAAGCAGTTGAGCAAAAAGTATCTTTAGCGAATAAGTAATATCTAGGCACACAATAGACGACCGTATGCATTTAGGACAGAATGGCACACCTAATGCATGCCAAAGGGTTCTTATGTGTCAATTCCAGTAGGATTGGCGCATGAAGGGCACATGGGTGTATTACCCAGATGGGTTGCGCCTGATACACGTGAGGAATACACATGTGCCAACACTATTATAAAATTGCACCTGACGCAATTTTAGGGCAATTCGAGATCAGTTTGCAACACAAGAAGTACCGCAACACAAGTACCGCACAAGAGAGAAAAGAGAGAAAGGAAAGAAGTTAACATCTGACTAAGGTCTGACTCAAATTCCGTTCTTTGCAAATATTTGGTACATTATTCTAATGTATTCCAAGAACATATTACTATTTAGTTGCTCTTATTCTCGTTGTATTTCTATTGTAGTTGTTAAATGTATCGGAGAGTTATATTCATTCAATCAATCACTTGCATTATAGTAAATAGATTTTGGAGGGATTTATATTTATAATCGGCACTATTGTTATAATGAATTTGTTCAAATTTGTCATAAAATTTATTATTTGGTTGAGAAGAATTTTCACGTCAACCATCGTTGTACAATTTTGAGTATTTGGTTATGTTGTGTTTCTTGCACTCAAATGTTTGGTTGTTTGCGATTGACAAGGAATTTGGATTTGTTTCACCATGCCAATTGTGTGCACGTTTTCATCAAATCCTAACAATTTCATTCCATTGAGCTCAGTCACACCAGCATAAAATACCAAATTTAGTCAAACACAACAGTTATCCTCAGTGTCAAGATGAAAAATAGATTAATAATACACAGAAGCATTAATGAATGTATCTACAGATAAATGTCCGCATATACAAAAACATACATATGGAAAAAGCATGGAAATACACACTTAAGCAGAAGTGTAAACCGAGATTCTCGGGTAAAATTTTCCTTTGATCCATAAGTCAACCAGTCAGTAAGGCTTCGCCTTCTCCTAATTGAAAAGGAAAATTCCCCCTATCCATTCTCAATTTTATTTAAATAAAAAAAAAACTTCCAAATGCAGAAAGCTCTAACGCTGTACCATCGGAGAGGATCATTTTTAATATACACGTAGCCGTCAACCACCACATATGAATTGTTTTTCCTATTTTAAGCTGATAATCTCCAAGCCACAATAAATAGGCTAACAGTTTGGAAGCGTTAATGCCCTTCAGCGCTAATTGCTTTTAGCTGAAAAAAATCCATCTCTGAAGAAAGCAAAAAAATTTATATATATATATATAATAAGTATACCGCTTTCAATCTTTAAGTGCTCATACATATCAATCTGAACAAATAGATACTGTATCACATTCATGTCATCCGCAGCCTACGGATTCAGTACTTACCACTCTCAAAATTTCCTTCTCATACATAAATTTGTTTTCTTTTGCCATCAAACATTCAGTTTGAAAAATCTTTTTATAATTCTTTTCTTTTCATTTTTCGCTTTAACTTCCCCGATATACAACCAATCCAGTGTTAGAAAATCAAATAGGCCACGAATTTTCAATTCAGTAAAACAAAGCGTCAGGATAGCAAAAAAAAAAAACCTCAAAGAGAGTGAGAGATTACGAGGAGGAGAGACGCCGCATTTGAAGCATTCAAACAAACGATCAACGTCGTCCATGGCTGTACTCGATGACTGCTTTTGAACTTGACCCTTTTCCCAGATATCAGAACCGAGAGGTACTTAAAGAAGCCGTTTCTCTTTCTTCCATTGAGCGGGAAGACCTTGATCTTTACAGCCAGGAACAAATTCCGAAATTTGATAACGACCAAGAATTCTACAGTATTCAATACCATGATACTATTACTCAATAATTTTAATTCATTACTAAAAATGTATAATTATTAGTGGTTTTAGATGCCAGGCACGGCCGGTTTATTCAGGTGGCTCAAATATAAACGTCTCGTGCCAATATGATATTTTTATATCACAGAACATGTAACCGACCTGTGTTAGGCTAAGTGTACTTATGAGCCAAGCTGTACTAGGCACAATCTTAATAAAAAATTTTTAAATAAAATTATATAAAAAAATTATTAAAAAATAAATCATATTTTATTTGTTTTATTAAATATTTTTAATATTATAATTTTAAAAAACATAAAAATAATACATCTAATAATAATTCAATTATTTTTATACTATATATATGTTTTTTTATTACCGTTACTTTCGAAATCATCCACTTTACAGAAAGTAAAAATTATTAGATTTTTAAATTACTTTTTACGTCCAATTAATCATTAAAAAGTTATAGTATTTAGCATTTCTTTGACAAGTTAAACCATTTTAATTAAAGTTGTTACTTAGACCATTTCTATTTACTCAATGCAAACACACATGCTCCCAATTAGCACATGCAACTAATTAGACCATGTTAACATTGATTTCCTCTATCAAACTCTGAAGTTCCGTCTCATACACTAGAGATCTATTCTCCTATAGATCGAGGAAATCTCGCCTTACTTGATATGTTAACATAAAAAATTATTTATGAATCCGAAAAGCTATAGATTCAAGTTTTCAAAAGTAAATGTCCTAAAAACACCGATCTCTTGTCAACAAAGAATAAGCCCGGGTAATCAAGCAAATGGCATAGGATTCTCAAAACCAGCGATCTTTTAATACGTAATAGTAAATAGTCTATTAGGGATCGGAGAAGAGTCAATTTCTTGAAGGACCGGTGATTGGGCAATGCCCCTCATTCAAAAAGCTAGAAGGAACATTCCTACCGTCCAATTTTCCCATAAGGTTTCGGATTTCACCCTCCCGAACAGAAACTAGAACTGGGTGTTGTCTGAAGACAAATTGCCCATGGAGGAGTGTATGGGGATTAGAGATATGCGTCGTCCTAATCAAACCGGCAACCAGCATAGAATTTCCGATGCAGTGATTCCGAAAAATACAATATGAAGAGGGCTTATGAGCTGCTTCAGGGGCACACGGTCGAGATTGGGACCAAGTGATACGGGAGATAACGACACGGGCATGGACACAAATTCTAGATTTCGACCCCGGCAAAGGAGGTGTGGATGATTGCAAAAACTTGACCACCCGCATTCCGGAATGCCCTGTGAAGCGCACTTGTCAGAAATGCATCCTCACTGTGAATCGATTCGCTAGCTAGGCATAGAGTTGGATGTCGAATGCCGCAAGTGGATAGAGATGCCAATAGATCATAGGGAGATAGTCAATTTTGAAGGTCATTGTTGAAAGCAACTGCAGGCTTTGAAGATATAAAAATGCAGACATAATGGTATTTTATAAAATACGGAAAATATTAAAAAAAAGAATCAAATCCTTTAGGATTCTAAATTGTTCCCTATTTTTATCTTTCAAATTGCATTTTTAACTATTATATTAATATTAATTTCATTGTATATAAAAAAACATATTGAGAGTTAAAATTACCATGCACTTGAATTGAAAATAAGATAATAATAATAATAATAGAATTCGAAACACATAAAAAAATCATAATATTTCTTCTTGGGGTCGAAATGCCTCAAATTTTGTTCTCTGGATATTCTACTCTATCACTCTCCCTCGAGTGAGCAATCGGCATTCATCTTCAACTTATAAGAAAAAAGACAGCGTTCGGTTTTTCGATCCCGAGAGATCTCATCTACGATTCAAGCTGACGCAGAAGCCATGGCAAATCCTGTCATTCTACCATGCATCTGTACCAAGCACATCTGCAATGCACAAAAGGAAGAAGATATAATGCAGAAGATGTGTGAATATAAAAGTTCCTTAGTGGCATTCTTGTAATTTAAGGCACAAATTTTTTGAGAATTCTTCAACAATAGAATTGCTGATGATTCCAAAGTATTTAGACATTGTCACTGGACAATAGCATTTAAATTTAGTTCTTTTCCCTGCTAAACATGCACAAATTTGGGATAAAATTAAGACAATATATCTAGGAAAATATTAAAAAAAAAAAAGTTAAATATATGCAGTCTTATTCCTATATTGCGGAGATAATATCTCAATGGTTTGAAATTGTGACGGAATAACATGCCGACCTCCGGTTAATGGGAGAGTAAAGAAGTGAAATAAGGGCAAAGCATTGGATTTTCTCGGCCAATAAGTAAAATGGTATTTAAGTTCGGAACACTACTCATATTATAAGTTTACTACGATTTTATCCGAAAAATATTGTCATTTATTGCTTGGACCCACACAATAGAAACAAAAGCAATAAAGAAAAGGAAACCGTTCAACAAATCTCATATCAAATAATAAGATCCTTGTAGTAAGAATATGGAACCTTCGAAGGTAATTTTACCTGCAAATTAAGCTTAAAGAGTAGGCAACATCTGAAAGAAGATAGCATTTTTAGCTTCAGCCTTCCTTTTGTTGGGGTCGTTTTAGTTTTTGTTGCATCAGGTTGTTTCTCGGGAACAGTAAATCATTTAGCTGCCTCTCGGCACTGTACTCTGAAGTCGCCTGCATAGTTGAGGGGCTTTTGATGAACTATGATTTAGGTAATATGATCTGAATATCAGCATAAATGGGGGAGAAATTACTGATTAATAGAGGGAAATCACCGATTGCTCTGAAACGAGAGCCACAATCATAAAAAGCGTGTGCGCCTTTCAGCTTAAGCTCTGACGAGAAATGAGGCTCGTGGTTTTTATGGTGTTGAAGTTTCAAAACACAGAAAATGATGACCAAAAGGGAAAATTATAGGAGCAATAGTGACATGTTTTTCGTCTCCTGAAAGTTCTCTTAGAGCAAAATGAGGAGTATAGTCTGGAAGAAGGAAAACGAACCGAACATTTTTACTATACAGATATGTACACTTGCGATCAAGAAACTCGGGCAACATGTATTTGTATCCAACGCGTAGAATAATTTTCCTTTTTGCAAAGTAGAACAAAATAAACAAGGAATGTTCTGACGATTTATCAGCCGTATGGGGTGGGGTGTACTGACCTATAATTTGCATATCACATGATATATTGTAATATATTACTGATAAGGGAATATATTGTGATTTTGTTACAGTATCAAAAATCAGCAAAAATCCTACTTTTCAACCAATATTTCATTCCATGAACACATTCTTCTTTCAGTTATTAAAGACGCAGATACGATGATCAGGCACTCGGGTTGATCCCCTTTTGGCCTAATTGTTTATATTTCCACGTAGTAATACCATTTATAATCAACAAAGGTAAACATTTGAATTTCTAGCCTTGAACAATTTCTTTGTGAAAATGTATGTAAAGCCAAAAACGGACCGCTCTTATAATCTGTTTAAATTCTAATTGTTCAAGTTGACTCTGCAGTAATAAAACTAAGTCCGCTTGTCTAGGGTCGATATTTGCACCCGTCCATAATAATCAAAGTCAAATCATGAGGCTATTAATGAAGCAAATTCGACGAAGCAACAACCGGTACCATAGAGAACCAGCCACAAACTAGTGGAAGAGAAAGTACCCGTGAATTAAATGCAAATCGCAATGTTTGTACTTGTGTTCCAGAGCAAACTCTCAAGTCAAAGCCAAGGGTATCTATGCCAGAAATCGATGCCTCCTGAAACAGAACACAAGAAAGATGATGATTGGGGGAGTTTAGCTAACAAGGCATCATTAATCATATTATTAGGAGAAGAAATTTCTCATGATAGTTCACAGCCTCTTTCTTAAGGAATTCTAAGTCAGTTTCAGCTATGCAGAAAAATCATATTTGGGGAAAACCAGTAATTCCTTTTGGGTAAGTGAAGGATTTCCTTTTACAAAGTTCTCAACTTCCAGAAAATTTAGGAAAGACATAGGTTTATAGCACCACCAAAATGAGAAAAAATTGGGAAAAAACAATCGTGCTCCAAATGCCCAGAATTCAAAGTTAGACGACAAATTTACATGATTTTGCAGCTAACAAAATCAGCACAAGCACAAGAGCGTAACCTCCACATGAATACTCTTGCATCTCCAACAGAGGGATTTGAGGGCACGAGTGGTGTTTTCTCCAGCAGAGTTCACACGAGAAATGATTTTTGCAGCTGAATGTGCAATAGCATCAGGGCGGGCTTTTGTGTACTCTTCTACATCAACAAGTGTCTGTAAAAGAACAATAAAAAAAACTTTGGATTCCTATTGTGATACACATTGCTGATAACATACAATAGATAATTTTCCCAAGTTCATTAAGCATCTATTTACAGACTGAAAAATACAAGCTGCTAAGAAACAACAGCAGCACCCACTTCTATTCAATTCAACCTCTATACCCAAGACATTGTACTGAACCCAACTCCACAGAAAATATCAAATGGCATTTGTCAAAATTCAGTTCCCCCAACCCCTTGCTAAGGCACAAATTTGTCAAAAGTTACTTTGCGAAAGTATTTAACGGAAAGCATTTCATCACAGGTCATCATATATGCAATAACAGGTAGAATAACTTCACTTTAATTCTGAGCTGAAAAGGCACAGGCATCTCCGCCATTAAGTAGGCCCCTATGACAGATTCCAAGTTAGGAAATATCATTTTCAGAAAATGTCGTCTACTTAAATGTTTCTAAGCACTAGACCGAGTGGGTATCGGAGTAGCATAAACAAGTATAAATTTTAATAGGGTAAACCTATTAAAGTTATATAAAATTATCATTGGTACAATAGTAAGGTTGTTTTATTATGACCCGGAGGTTCAAATCACAAAAATAGCACCACTGCAACGTAGAGATAAAATTATACCCTTCCCAGATCCTGTGATATGGGAGCCTTATATACTGAGCTGCCTTTTCTAAATAGAAAAGTCTAATTTTAGCTTGAGGGGGATGAGGGACATCCAGAGCCTCCCCCCTTCTCTTCATCCAAACATGAATGAATCAGAATTCATGCCGATGAATAAAAGCTCGCACGAAATTCCTTCATTTTCCCCTTGGCTTCTCCAACTTTTATTCCTCCTGACATATTGCAAGAATTCCTGCTTCCAGCACATAGCAGCCCTAGATCTCCAAATCATCTCGCATACTTTCATCACATCTTATATCCTTGTTAACTCATAATCCTTCCATAGTATCATAATCCTAAATCCTCCCTTCCACATTTCCAATCAACTAAAACCTGAAGATCTTAATTTCACACACTTATATCTTTGAATAATACCAAAGCCACCACAAAAAATTGAGTCAGAAGAATTATAAACCTGGACTGCATCAATTGGCTATGGACTCAATAGGACTCAATATTTCTTGGCTTTAACTGTCAGCATCTTCCAAACAAGCTCTCCATAAAAGAAGTTGAAGTTGCAACAAGTAATAGTTCTTCAAAGGAGTAAAATGAGGAGAAAAAGAAACCAGAAAAGGGTAAACTGAAGTAAGCAACGCATCACATGCAAATGACAGCAAGTCTTATCCAATTTTGCTTCAAAATGGAATTAGAAGCTTTATATGGCTGTTATGTTGATAGAGCATGATTCAAGTAGAAATTGATTACCCAGAGGTGGAGGGCAAATCATTCACCATTAAGTATTCAATGACACCGAACAAATAGAACTAGGTAAAAATCAAGTAGATTTGTCACTCAGCAAGCTAACACCCAACCACTGAAGTTACAAAGTACGTGACAAGCAACTTGATGACAATAAACGTCAGTTAAATGACAAAATCCAGACTAGTTTCACAATGAAGCAACTTAAAAAACAGAAAATAGTCTCCGCATCAGCCGAATGACAAAAGTTACTTTGTCTTACTCAAATAATGACTACTCTAATACCTTCAAAGCCATTAGTCTCCAAGATAATATACCTAGCCCATTGCAAAAGTAGACATCCAATTAACAAGAAAGGACAATTCCAAGGCCAACTCACTGCTGCATTAGAAGGACATTTTTCAATAATGGAAACCGCATAGTGATAAAAAAAGGATATAAATTGTTCATAGCACCTCTGTTCTGCCTCCAAGTCTTTCACTCATTAGGTAACTAAGAGATAATCAGCAATAAACAGTTTTTATTGCCTTTAATCTATGTCAAACACACCTGACGTCCATTTGCAGAAATTAACTCAATTTTAGTCATCTCTAGCTTGTAGAATGCTTTTGCATTTCCCAATATGTCATCCTTTTCCATATCGTCCGCCAATAGAGAAATATCTTCAGACGAAGCTGAATCATTTGCATTACCATTAATTACACCAAAATCTGCCCTTTTAACTTCTGTAGGGTTCTCAGCCTCATTGACATAGGTATTGTTGTTTTGACAGTTGGACCTGAGCTTCTGGATGACCGATTGTTCTTCAATGAAGGTAGGCCGTATAAGGCCTTGAAAAGCAAGACCAGCTGGAGTCTGCTCCATAATATCTATAGAATCATCAGACGCAACCTGTACCAAGCAACAGAGAGGGAGGAAAGCATGAACAATTTAGTACTTAAGTTCAGACTTCATATTAGACACAAAAAAATTAAGAGGCAGAAAAGGCAGAAAAGGTCAGGGGAAAACTTACACAGGGTAATATTAGCTTCTGCCAGATTTATTCGAACAAAGTTCATTTGGTAATGTACTATCTATTTGGTAAGCAGATGTGCTCCATTAGAGCACCACAAGATATTAGGAAGCAACAAAGACAACAAACACTAAGAAGTGCAGCTACCTCAGCTAGTTTTGTCGCAAAATACATAGGATGAGAAGGACGCATCGTCTCTAATTTTGCCCAATCTCCTAAAGATCCATCAGAATCCACCTCATCCTCTTCATCTTCAAGAATGTCGACCCACTCCTTCAGTAGAGATCATGAAAAAAGAGGGATGTCATGTTTCTATAATTTAGTGCTTAAGAAGAACCAGCCAAGCATATAAATGGAAACAAGAATTCCCACCCCATCACCGCTGTCATCGTCATCATTATCGTCATCATCACCATCACCACTGTCCTCATCAAAATCACTATCATCATCTTCGATTTCCTCAATTCCAAAATCAATTGTTGTTGGGCCTGATAAATCCATCGCATTCATCATTTCTTTAGTATCCAGACCTATGATGACTTGCTGCATCATGGTTTGGAAGTATATAAGACAAATGAACAAATAACTAAAAAGGGACAACAAAAAAAATGATTTCAAGTCAAACAACACAGAATACTAACAGTTATTTGCTGAATCCAATAATTTTGTTCCCATATTAGCAACTACCACAACAAAGGGGGTTATCATATTGTCACATGGTTTACTCTATTATCCTTCAGACCCTAGAAAGATGGAGAATCCAATAACAAGCATAGCACCCATGTAGACATGATCCATTTCATGCAAGGCTTCCTTGGAAGAACTTCTATTGAGAAAAGAGGAGAAATAATGAACCTGAAATGCGATGGCGATGTTGATAAAACTGCACTCCGCTGATGGTTTCAGCAGTTAGTCAATCACTAAAAGATATACAATAGAAACATTGGAGAGTGGGAGGGGAGGAATTTGGCCCGCTTTAGCTACTAAATCAATTACAATGTCTGCATTCCTGAACAATCTATGTTGTTTATTGAAACAAAGTAAGTCTTCAAGTACTTTGTCTGTAGATGTTTCCCGCAGCTGCCCACACCCTTTATGCTCCCAAGTCAACAATGGTTGTTTCTAAGAATGAGTATGCTAATGTTAATTAGATAAAATAACATCTCTCAGATCCAGAAACAACTTGAAAATTACATGTGCTTACAGCAATTACTACTTAACATAAATATATGTGCAACGGATCCACACTGCTTGCCACACCATTTATGTTCTTTTGATCAAGAAAATTGCTTACCACATAGTTATCTTCAGAAGTCAGGGTTTGCATAATGTCTTCATCATTGCTCACCTGGAAGTAAATATCTGTCAACACAAGACACTATAGCGAGTAAATGAGCTGTCAATCAAAAGACTCAAATTACAAAACAAGTATGCTACTGAATACTGACTTACTTCCATGTTCATCTGTCAGGTAAGGAAGCTCTGGCCAGAAGATGCTGTGTTGAACTTCATCATTGGCCAAACTAGAGAACATCAGGGTTGCCTCGGTGTTTACCTATCGTTCAAAGAAATTGCGACATTCTATGGCTGTAAATTTAACCACAATTATCAACGCATACAACAAACTGATAGCAGCAACAAACTGCTTAAGCAATTATAAGGAACCACAGCAACATAGTGGTCTACTGACTCATCTCTGAAGCCACTGTCACATGAAACATGTAGCTTTAAAACTAAAGTTCTGAATGTGTGCAAAATAGATTCCATCATACACAAATATGGCCTTGCAACCCTTTGAGAAAATTCGCTGGTTTTTGTCCTAAGCCCTAGGAAGTTGGCTAAAGGACCAATGACAAAAGCAGAAAAATTACCTTAGTGCCCCTAGGAGGTGTTTACACTGCCAACACTCAGATATACTCCTGTATTATTCTATTTATTGTATTTCCGTTCAATAGATGTGGTTAAAATCTGGCCAGGGTAGACAACGAAAGGTGTCTGTCATGGTTTGAATTTTATAGTTACAAAAACTATACAGCACAATCATTCCCAGTGGAATCCAGATGCCAGCCAAGTTGACCCTTGAGCACACTTAAGTATAAGGGTCAATCCCTGAACAAAATCACGAGAAAACACACAATATCAAAAATATCCAACGCAAGTAAATCGCTAGTTGAAGGTTAAAAAACATGAGTAAACAATTAATAGTATCAAATAACAATCGGACATAAAAGAAAGTATATTGAATTCATTCCCTCATATAGTATGTTTTGAACATTTTGGCTTTGGCACTAGTGTGTATTGAAAATCTCCAACATTCACAATAGGACATATATTTTTTTTACAATGCTAAAATTTAAACTAAATTTACCTAATTTTTAAAAAAAATTTAATGATGCGAGAAAAATTATGTAAAAATTTATATTACTCGATTTGAATTCTAACACCTAGCAGATACTTTGTGCCGGATTACAGTGAACCCGCTGGGACCAGGTTTCCATGAGACCCAACTAATGCACAAACTAGATGTAAAAATATGTACTTTCATGTCTAGTTTCACAAATGCTAAACTACCTTCAAAACATCACCAAGTCATGTGATGTACTAGCAGTACAAAATTAAATCAACTGTTGTAAAAGGCAAAGTTTTTTTATAAATAGCACTTTGATAGTAATGAGATGATGTTTCCACCTTAGTGTTTCTGAAGTAGAAGAATATATAGATTTTAAGACAATTTCCTAGAATTTTTTTTCTGAGTCTCCTGCTAGACTTGGTTAATGTTATGGCCAAAAAATGAAACCGCTTATGAAGCTCTTTTATGTGGAATTCAAAGATCGCTTTTGGATAAATTAGCTGAAAGTATTTCTAGTACAAAATCTGTCGGGTAAGTAAGGATGCTCCATTGTAACCAAGTGGTCGCAAACTTGAACCATAAAAAGAACCTCCTTGCATTGATGGAGCAAGATTGTGCACAGATCCTCTCTAGATCCTTTAGTACAAGATTTCGCATGCATTGGGCCAACCTTTTTTGGGTCAAGCATATGGATTAGAACTCTTTGAATTTATTCGAGAAGTCGTCGGTGCAATGGGAATGTTGTACAATTATACCAGGAAGTCATGGCTAAAAATCACAATAACTTGTCATGACCCATATCTAGAGAAACCATAACCTGTGCACGGATCAAGATGAGTTTGTGACCAGCCCTAGTCACAACAAAACTCTTATCTATTCTAACTGCTATCGATATAGTTGAATTTCCTTAAACACCTGAATTAGAGATCTTTAAGATCTATATATATAACATAACACCTTAAAAACATGACTAACTTAACCATAGTTTCAAATCATAATCTCTAGGGATTGCAGAAAACCATTGTTTCAAATTGCATCAATTGTAAAACATCCATTCGAACCCACTGGGTGAAACACCATCTTGGGGCTAACAAGATCTACACTTTCCTTATTCAAGCTTTATAAATCACGTCATAAAGTAACAGGCAACTAGTTTGTTCCTTTTTGTGGTATTAACATTGTACCTTTAACATATACTATTTTATGTACTGCTCAAAATAATAATCTCATCATAAGCATGTCTTTCCAAATATTATACAAGCTCCTCTTTTAGGCAATCATACCTCATCTGTCCACACACATAAGATCATCCATGACGTATTCACATCATAGAAAACCAGATTTGATAGTGAGATTGATCCAGGACAGCTTAGGTTAAGGAAAGTTGAATTTAAATGACAATGATTCAAGACCGAATGGTTTGGAACTCTACAAAAAAACTAGGAAAACAGAGTCTTCCGGGCATCACACCCGTACGCATCACATGGGTCTATGCATTGAAAAATAATTGTACTAAATGACAAGAGCACATATTGAGGAGTGGGGATTCATAAGCAAGAAATGGGGTGGAGTGCTGAATTTATTTGGCTGAGGCATCGTCATGCTAGAAATGTGTCAAAAATAATTATATCAGCCGCATGAATTTGATGCCGTCACATATCACTTTTGATTGGAGCGGTGTTGGATGCTATTTTAAAGCAAGTTCTCCAGTAATGTTGCCATTAATAAAACTATTAAGTACTGATGTACTTATGATTTGCAGTATTATGCCTAATGCTAATGTAAAGCAATGGACAGCTAATCTTTGTCACTTTTTTCTTGATTTTATTTGAATTAGATAAGCTAAGGTTACAGTAGGAATGCCTAGTGTACTTAGTAATAGGACTTGTACCTCCAAGTATGCTTTGGGTATATGTGCATTTTTCTTATCATTAACCAACGCTCATAACTTGCACGGCCAACAATATCAAATAAATAAATATTTCCCACCAGTAAAACTGAATAACACAGTTAACGATGCCAATAAACATAGGATTGCAATTAAAAAGTGGATGAAACAACCCTTTTTGCTTCCAATTAGGTCAATTTTCCACTAACAACTGTTTGTTTGTTTTCCATTACACCTCCCCTCGGTGGCCACAAAAGAGAAGAAAAAAAGGACCTCTTATTTGTACATTGTTTTCTGCCATTTTTTTATCCATTATGGACTCAGGAGGTCCACCAGCTCTTGGGCTAAACAATGAAGATAAGCTTTCCTCCATCCCATAGACAGCCCCCTCACGACAAGATTTGAACCCAAACATCTACTTGAGATCTCAAGCTCACACCATTAAACTGTATCTTAGGGACTCCTATTTGCACACTCTTGGAAACAAAATCTCAGAAAATATGAATTTCGGTAACTTCAGTAAGAAAAAACATGAAACAGGATTTCACTACAAGAAGTCATCTTCCACAATATGAACATCCTCGAATTTGTATATTATAAAATGTCAAGTAAAATATGAGTGATACCTCAATAATGGTCCTACTAGTTTCTGCAGCTGTCAACCGAGGTTCTTCTGATCCTGCACCTTCTGTGCCAATAATATCTTCAAATGGATGGTAACTACTCTTCCCATTATCCCCTATTTGATCTGAGCCTGAGCCTAAATACTTGCCATGTGCTTGAATCATTCTTTGTAAAACACACTTTCTTCTCATGAAAGAATTGTCATATTTCTTCCTCAACCTGTTGATTTTATTACTGCACAATAATTTACTGGTCATGGCATGCAACATTCATAATTAACCATAGGACTGGATTAAGGTAATAAATATTTTTGTTCCACATTAGAAGCCAAGACAATTTATCAAAAATGCTAAATACTAAGCAATAAACACTGGTTATTGTATTTTTATCCCCATTTATTCGTTGTGATTTTCTAACAATTTTTATTTAGTTTATATAATTAAATTATATATTTTTATTGTACAGGTTTTAACATTAAAAGAAGAATTTTTTGATAAAAGTATATAAATTGATTGAAGTATGCTTTATTTTGACAATTCAGGAAGTTGAACAAAGGACCAAAAAAAATAAAGAGTGAAGTTGATTTTTTTTTTGAAGTTTCAAAAAATAATTGTGAATTTTATTTGGGTTGATGTGTGTGTGCGTGTGTGTTTGTGTGTGTGTGTATGAAGAAGAAGTTAGTTATTTAAAAAAAAGAAAAAGAAAAAAATCATCACCCTCTCACCCTCTCTATAAATAAAGAGGAGGCCGCGGCATTGTGACATGGAGGGCTCTCTGCCTCTGCAGAGAGCAGGAAAGGGAGGGGGAGAGAGAGAGAGGGAGAAGCAGCAGTGAGGCACAGGGTGAAAGTAAAGATAGAGGAAAAAATAGAGAAAAAGTTTGGGTGGAAGGGTGCCAGTTTTTGTTCCAAAAATTTAGTATTTTAGAATAGTAGTCCCTATTTCATGTTCATTATTTCACAGTTACTACTTTCAATTTAATATTAAGTTTATTTCTATATCAACTAAACTTCAACAGCTTCCATACCGTTTGCTTCTTATGCTCACCGGTTAGTTTAATTTCGGGTTAATACCGACGTATTGCAATTTCACGTTGCATGGTGCTGTAAGAATCAAAACGTTATGACTAACCATCGTAATTCTCCAGCAACTTTAAATTTCTCTTATTTAATTTATCGCATTTTATTTACTACCCTTTTATTTTAATGAGCCTTAAATGACTGAACCACTACTACTCTTATAACTTTATATTTTTATCATTTAATTTTGCACACTTTATTTATTGTCATTCTATTTTCTGAGCTTTCAGTGGCTGAGCTACCGTCTATCTTACAACTATAAATTTCTATTGTTTAATTTCTTGTATTTCATTTTCTATTCTTTTATTTTTCTGAATTCTAGATGACTGAACCATCAATACTCTTGCAACTTTTTTATTTTTATACTTAAAATTCCTGCATTATAGCATCTATGGTTGCTGGATGGCGGAGCCACCAAAAACATTTTAATTCTAACAAGTTAAATTTTTTATAATTTAATTTTCTACATCTTTTAAGTCATTTCACGGTTGTACTGCAGTTGTTACAGCCACCCACTCTTCTATATCACTTTAACGTTTTAATTTTATTTCATTATTCTCATATATGAAATAGTTATAAAATTAATTTTACATGAAAAATCAACTCTCTATAAATACAATACTGATGCAGTCACCAGCAACTAAACGGTGGCCACTCAGATTCGGCACCGTAAACCTCAATCTGTGAACATAAAAATAGCAGGGAAGGGGGAAGGAGTGCAGGCAGAGGGAGTCAGGGGAAGAAGGGAAAAAGAGAAAGGGGATTGAGAGAACAGAAAAGAAGATTCGAGAATTGAGGAGAGTAGAAAATATCTCTTACCTTTCCATTATACTCTGTCAGGTTAATATGTATTGGGTACAGGGAATCGGGAGTAGGAATGGGAAAAACCAACACTGGGAGAAACAGACAAACGAAAATATATACCTACGCGTGGGAAGTAACAAACCCCTATGCACTAACTGCTCATGTGTAAGTATGTATGGAATATGTGCAGTATATTACTTGTAAGAATTATATAAATGTGCAATGTGCCTGTAGTGTCATAGAAATGCTTAGAGAAAGTCACGAAAACGTCGGGGCGGCCAGATTGTGCGGGTACTTCTTCTCTGCCTCGGCTGGTCAGTAGGTACGGACATAGTTTCGATAATAAGACCGGTAACATTTTCGTCCCCATCAATTAAAACCTTGTCCTCAAGGTTGAATGAGGAAAAATGCTGAAGGAATTCGGCTGCTAGCTCCCAAGTAGCATCTTCAGCAGTCTGGTACTGCCATTGCACCAAGAACTGAGGCACGATGCTGCCGTGCTGGAGAATTTGCCTGAACCCAATAAGCTAAAAAGGAAACAAGATGGGCTGGCCGCCCAAGGCATCCTGTGGAAGAGTCCCTGGTTGACTAGAAGGGCCATCGTAGCTTTTCTTAAGTAGAGATACATGAAAAACATTGTGAATACGAGAATATTCAGGCAAGTGTAACCGATATGCAATTGATCTGATACGCTCTATGATCTGAAAAGGGCCATAATAGCGCTTAGCAAGCTTATTTGATTGCCGGCGTGTCACTATGGTTTGCCGGTAGGGTTGAAGTTTGACAAAGACCCAATCACCCACTTGGAATTCTTTAACAGTCCGATGGGCATCAGCCTGATTCTTCATGCGGAGCTGGGCACGCTGGAGATTAGCTTTGAGCTGCTCCAGGAGGCCGGACCGAGCTGAGAGCAGGTCATCAACAGCAGCAACGGCGGAAATGCCCTGCATATAATTAGCCAAAGTAGAGAGCGATCTGCCATAAACGGCCTCGAACGGGCTCATCTTGATGGATGAGTGCCAGGAGGTATTATAACTCTACTGGGCCCATGGCAGAAATCGTGCCCAAGAAGTGGGGTTTTCAGCTGCAAAACACCGTAAATAGTCTTCCAAGCAGTGGTTGACCACCTCGGTTTGCCCATCAGTTTGTGGGTGATAAGCACTGCTATGAGACAGGGCTATCCCCTATAGTTTGAATAATTCTTTCCATAATTTACTCATGAAAAGAGGGTCCCAGTCAGAGATGACTTCGGTAGGCAGGCCATGCAGCCGGCAGATCTCCTTAACGAACACCTCTGCCAAGTCTTCGGCATTAGAGTGCTGGGCGCCGAAAAGTGGGCATACTTTGATAGCCGATCAACCACTACAAATATAATCGTCTTCCCTCCGAAAGCAGGTAAATGTGTAATAAAATCCATGGAAAGTGACTCCCAGATTTTTCCGGGGATCGGTCGGGGCTGCAACACTCCTTGAGGAGCAATGTTGCGAGGTTTCACTTGTTGGCAAATGGAACATCGATTGATGTAATCACCAATATCCTTGCGCATGTGAGGCCAATAAAAATTGGTGGAGATCCAGGCGTAAGTCCGTTGAACCCCCACATGTCCCCCAATGGGGGAATTATGGAATTCATGCAAAATCAATTCGGGCAAAGCAGAATCAATGGGCACAAGGATTCTGTTTCTAAAAAATACGAGCCCGTACCGCACAATATAATGTTCAAAATCCCCTGGTCAAGTCTGGATGGAAGCTAGCAGGTCAGCAGAAGGGTCGTGCTTGTTATAAAAACTGCGGAGGGCCCCTAGAAGAGCCATCACTGGTTTGGAGACTACACTCAGGGCACGGTAGGAAGCAGTAGGGAGCCTTGAGAGTGCATCAGCTAGCCTGTTCTCCTTGCCCGGCCTATATTCTATTTCAAAATCGTAGCCCAATAGTTTGGTGATCCATTTTTGTTGATCCGGAGTGTGTATGGCCTGTTTTAACAGGACGTGGAGGGGTTGGTGATCTGTTAAGATGGTGAACTTCGTGCCCAAAAGATATTGTCGCCATTTTTTTACAGCCTCAGAAATGGCACAGAGTTCTCGGATATAGGTGGAAGCTGTTTGCATTCTAGGACAGAGTGGCTGGCTAAAAAAGCAATAGGGTGCCCGGCTTGCATCAGTACAGCCCCAATACCCTCTCCCGATGCATCAATCTGGACCACAAATGGTTGGCCAAAGTCTAGCAGTGCAAGCACGAGCGTGGAGATTAGAGCAGTTTTGAGGGCCTGAAAAGCCCCTTCGGCCTCAGGGGACCATATGAAGGCACCCTTACGCAAGAGTTGGGTGAGATGTGCTGCAATTTGGGCGTATCAGGCCACAAACCGTCGGTAGTATCCGGCTAACCCC
>JAOVVI020002878.1:0-20140 GCA_028571085.2 Nepenthes alata | reverse complement strand
TAGAAAATATGATTAACTGTAACTTTTTTAAAAGTGGGTTTTTTTAAAAGAATGTCAAATCAAAATTTATTAAATAAATTTAGAGTGTTTTATGAAGAATCTTAATTAGAATTTTGTAGTCTCATAATACAAAATGAACGATTTTTATTTAATTCTCTTTTGTAAGAATATCTTCTCTCCTAAATTTTTTGCTATCTAGTTTGATCCAAGATTAATTGATATAGTGTTAGAGAATAAATTTAGTATTAAATTTTTTAATTGTTTTTTAGTTTGACTTATAAAATTTTGGTTATAAAATTGAAAGATTAAAAAAGTAATCCCTTAAATAAAATGCAAATTATGGATAGAATTCAGCTTCACTAAGAATGATACGGTTATTGATCAAATATGCCGCACCAACGTGACATTAGGAAGCATTTCTACTCCAATTAAGAAATAAATTTACTCTCGAAATATTTTTGTTGAGGAGGAAAGAGCCGTTTCTATTGGTTGCTTGATTTTTGCTGAGTTTTCATTGGTTCATCGACGGAATTCCACGTGGCCTTTTTTATTTTTTTTATTTTTTTCCTTTTTGGGAAAGAAAAAGTCAGAAATTTTGAAGAGTAGGTTTCCACGGACGCTTGAGAGAGAGAGAGAGAGAGAGAGGGAGAGCGCGCGTGAGACACCCTCAAAAAAAAAAAAATTGAAAAGAAAAAACCGTGCCCAGTGACAGCGAGGGAGATGACTGTTCGCCGGCGAGTATCCGCCGCCGATGCGGCCATTCCGCCGACGAAGCAAGCTCCTAACTCAGCTGAACCTGAGATCCTTCCCTCCAAATGGCCCAGGATTCTTTCTTTTTCTTTCATCTTCTTGCTCCCGTACTTCTACCTCCTCTTCTTTCACTACAGAGTCGATCAGGAGCTCAAGAGATCTATCCTCATCAGCGCCGCCTTCAGCGCTGCCGGGTTCGTTGTAACCCTGAAACTTATACCGGTGACTTCGCGATATGTCCTGAGGCGTAATTTGTTTGGTTATGATATTAACAAGAAAGGCACTTCCCAGGGCGCAATCAAGATGTGAGTTCTCTTTTCTTTTTAGGTTCCCTTTTTTTTTTCCGAATCTGTGATGGACAATTGTCTTATGAATTATATTGAGTTCAAGTGTCGGAATTTGATTTCGATACTGTAAGGGCATTTCGAGGGAGAGTAGCGAAATGGTTTGGTGGCAGGTTGTTGCTGTTTGTCGTAAAACTTGATTTACTACAAACTTGATTGAGTTTTTCGATTGATGTATTCGTAAAGCACAACAAAATAAAAACTCTGCAAAAGGACGTGTTCCCTGATCAAACAAAAATTTTTTTTTTTTAAATTAACATTTTATGAAGAATGACGTTTTTCTCTAATTTGTAGTGCACGACATTTCTATTATTTGTTTATTTTCTTTCTTTCTTCGCATGAATTACTTGAGGTACCTTGTTGTGACTCGCAGACCTGAGTCTTTGGGCATAGCTGTTGGGATTGTCTTCTTGGTTTTGACCATCTTATTTCAGTATTTTAACTTCTCGGCGGACTCCAATGTAAGAATTTCTTCTGTTCTTTTTAAAAATTATTTTGACTTCTCTGTTGAAACTGATATTATGATAAATACTTACTTCGCTTTTCTCTGTGTGTATGTTTCATTGACACACATATCGCTAAATCATTTGTTAACCCTGGCGTGGAAATGTGAATTCTCCCAGAAGTTCCTCCTGAAGTTAGAAGCCCAAAATAATGATTGGACTGGTTGTAATTTCGCTATCTAGAGTTACTAATTAGAGTTGAAGAGGTCAAACTAATGCCAGAAATGGATGGATCATGGCTATGTGGCTACAGAAGAAGGGGAATGGACATTGCAGTGTTGTTTGCTACTGTAGAATCTTTGAGTACTAAATTTAGAAGCAAGCTAATCACTTCCATTGCAAGCTCAAAAAGGTACTGAGCTGTGAGATGGTTCAGTTTGAAAGAATTTGTTGGTATTCAGGAAGGCCAAAGGAGAAAATTTATTACTTTGCCCATTTTTTTAAGCAGCATAAAATTTTCCTACTTGTCACTAAGTTCCCTTAGCTAAGAAAATGTTATGGGAAAAGTTCATTTCATCTAAATTATAGGTGTTTTATGGTTGAACTGATTATAGAGAATTTATGTTCCATATTACTTCCATTTGCCAAGTTGTCTTAACTTGGATTATTTGAAGATAATATGAATTTTGAACTTTCATATTCCATTTACGGCTTCAATGACTTGATGGACCTGTAAAGTAACTCTATTACTTCCGTGGGGTCTACTGATGTGTCCCTTTTACCTTGAATCTTGCTTATGATTGGAGGGAATTGCATGCCATTATGTTGACGATCATTTAACAATCATGTATTGGCTTTTTAATATCTTCAGTGGCTGGTTGAGTACAATGCAGCATTAGCATCCATCTGTTTCATGATCTTGCTGGGGTTTGTGGATGACGTTCTTGATGTTCCATGGAGAGTGTGAGTAACTTAGCCACTCTGAAGGTCTTTTACTGTTGTTCATTTTAGTTGAAATTGTTTCATTCTAATGTCAGATTAGAACCTCATATGTTGTGTCTGTGAAGAACAGGAAATTGGTATTGCCATCGTTTGCTGCTCTTCCGCTGTTGATGGCCTATGCAGGACATACGACCATTATTATACCAAAGCCTCTCATTCCCTATGTTGGCCTGGAGGTTTTGGATCTAGGTAACTTCTCGGATGGAATTTGTATACTGCTAGGATCCAGGAGACTAGCAGCTCTTTGTAACCAATAATGGTTGACTTTGAAAATGAGCTAATATTCTTTGGCTATAAACATTACTTACAAAGAATAGGTAACAAAGAGAAGTGGAAAAGGAAAGTAAGAAAAGCCCATTTCGAAAGTGCTTCCTGGCATTACTTGTGCTTCCTGCACCAATATTAGTTAGTGGAAAACCAAATTGAGAACTAATTTTCATCTCCTTGAAGACCATCAGATTTTGAGTAATATTACATCATAGTTGATGGGAAATATCTAAGCTCATTAGATTGGAAATGATCTGAGTAATTTGCTGCAGTCTTTGCTTGCTGGGAGTTTTCATTTCCTGAATGACAGATGTTAAGGGTATAGTTACATTATTCAATGACCTAGCGTAAGGACTGTATAGCAGATATTTGTGCTTCATTCTCATATTTGCAAGTGAAGCATATACATCTCGCTAATGTCCACAACTATTCGCAGAAGAGAAATAGAAGCCCGCTCTCAGAATGTACTGTATTCCAGTAAAACTGCAAACTCCTCGTTGTATTGATGATAAGGTCATCTGTCTTCTAATAGGAGTTTCTTTTGTTAAGCTATGATACATGCTCTACCTTTTTTTTTTTAAAACCATACGATGTGACCCACAAAAATAATGGGATGCCAATTAGGTGCCGTGTAACTTTGAAGAATTGCTATCTTCAATGAGTTGGTTTTTCCTGTTATTGGACTTATTTGCAATCCTCTATTACCCTTTGGATTTTAACATTTTTGCCCTACTGTTTTGTCTTCAGGATGGGTATATAAATTGTATATGGGACTTCTGGCTGTATTTTGTACCAACTCTATAAATATTCATGCTGGTCTTAACGGCCTAGAAGTTGGGCAGACAGTTGTCATTGCATCAGCTGTAAGCGAGCACAAAACCTTATAGAGAAGCTGCAATCCACTTCTGTAACGCCTGATAATTTTTGGCATCTTGCAGATCCTAATACATAACATTAAGCAAATTGGGGCATCTAAAGACCCTGAGTATCAACAGGCCCATGCATTCTCTATTTATCTTGTACAACCTTTGCTGGCCACCTCTCTGGCGTTACTCTCTTACAATTGGTATTTCTATGTGATCAGCCCTTGATTATCTGTTAAACATGTACTTTTATCATCCTCATTTTAATGTTTCTGCTGTATTTCCTCACTTTAGGTATCCTTCTTCAGTTTTTGTTGGCGATACATACACGTATTTTGCGGGTATGACCATGGCTGTAGTTGGCATTCTTGGCCACTTCAGGTAAAGTTTGTTGAACTTCTTCCAACATCATCTCGTTGTCAAGGTTCATTCCCAAGATTTTTATTTTGCAAAATGTTTCTTAAATGCACTTAAACGGAAGTCCACAGTATTTGCTGTTCTTTTGTTCATATATTTTTAGCAAAATTACCAAAGCAACTGTTTATTTTAAGTCATAATTGACCTCAATGATCACAAACTTTCACATCCTCCATGACCATAGAAATAGTCCTGCATATTTCCCATGGGACCAAGAGAAAAAGAAGTTCTCCCGTTGAAAAGGCCTGACAACAAATGTATTATTAGAGATTTCCTAGGAATTCATTTTGTGAAATCCACTACTTCTTATACTAAAAGAAAAGGAATGATCCATCATATTCTGGATTGATTAACTGTTATTTTTCACTGTGTAAACCCATGAGTCAACTGCAACTTAATCACCCTCATCTTTATGAAACCTCACTATCATCATTCATGCAAATCATCTCCATTAACCCATCAGACTTGTCTGTTTGCATCAGAATCCAAGCGAGTCAATCCACCAGACTATGGTTATGATTCTCCGTGTCATCACTGTCTAAACTCAAACCTCTTCAATATGAATCACGCCAGCATCCATCTAGTAAGCATCAACTGCTCTCGACCCACTGCTCCCATTTTACTTCTCCATCTAAAATGCTTCCGTTCACTAATAAATAACAATAATAGAATGACTAAAAATACAAAATAATTTATTATGAAACTGCACAAAGAGTTAAGAAGACTTAAGGCAACAGATTAGGCAACAGATTTCTTCGGCATGTGTATTCTACTTTTTGCATCTTTATCTTTCTATGTTTACTGAGAATCCTCATCTTTACTTAGAATATTAATTGTATGGATATAGAAAATACAGGATTTTCACCTTCAATTGCTAGGCCAATATGAAAAAGCCGGTTAATTCTTTTGCAATTCATGTTTCAATTTACTCTACTAGTTTTTTTTCCTCTTTTTGGCTGATGAACTGGGTTTAATTTTTGCCAAATTTGAATGTCTGTTTCTCTTGTTTTCATTCAAAAGCATGGGAAAAGCAAATTTGGCAGCTGATTACTGTCCTGTTTTTGGTTTTCAGTGAAACACTCCTCATATTTTTCCTTCCTCAAGTTTTAAACTTCCTCTTATCGCTTCCCCAGGTTTGTGTCTTCCTCTCTTTCCCTATCTGAATTTCGCTCTCTCTCTCACCCTCTGATGTGTGGTAAATTTCTTTCAGCTTGCTGGCATAATTCCCTGCCCACGACATCGTCTACCAAGGTAGTAATTGCCCAAACTGACCACCTGGCATTATGAAAACTGTCCACATTATTTAATATTTTTCATGGAATCCATGAAAAAATTTCCAGGTTCGACCCCCAAACAGGACTACTCACGGGAACAAATGATGGGACGCTCGTCAACATCTTCTTAAGACAATTCGGCAGGATGACAGAAGAGTCACTTTGCATTTCTCTTCTTGTTTTCCAGGTAATTCTAATCAACTTTGCCATCACTGGCGGTCTCTCCCACCCTGACCCATGATACCAAATGCTTAATATCTGGGCCGTTAAAATTCAAATTCTATCATCGGATAGGAGGATGTTGGCTTGATGAATGTGCTGGGCTGTCTCCATAATTAAACAATAACCCATAAATAAAAATATTGGTACCAGTATCGGTTACAGTAATATCCTTTAACCTTAAATCCTAAATCGACAATAGATGTATCACGCTATACATACAAAAAGAAAAAAAAATTATGTGAATCTTAAATTAATAGGAAAATGTCGGCCGATATATTAGCAATACACCATATCATGATATTATTACAGTATCTAAAATTATCGGTATTAGGGGACAAGACAGGTACATTTTGCCTGATATTTTCATCTATGGGACTACCCCCTTTTTACTGCTACCCAGCTCTACTTCTAAACCCATGACCTGCCCAGCTAACTCTCATTTTCTGGAATGACAACACCCCAACTCACATTTTATCGAGATGACATGCACATGATGCTTATTCTATGGTAGCAATTGACATTGATCAATCATATTGTTGACAGGCGATTTCGTGCTGCTTTTGTTTCCTTCTACGGTGGGTCCTCACTGGTTGGTACAAATGAGCTTCCGGAGATCAAAACGAACCCAGATGAGGCATATTTTCTCTTGTTGCTTGCAATTCTCAGAGCCCTAACTTATTTGACGGTCAATTATGTCGTATTTTTGTGCCTTATGCAGCTCCTCCGAGCCACAGTTCTTCACATAAAATAGTGCTGTATGAGATTTATGCATAGTTGGCTTGGAAGTCGAACCAGGGCTACGCAGACAGAGAACCGTTGGTGCAGATTTCTTAAACCAATTCAATATCCAAATGACATTTTAACTTGGTGCCCAGAGATTAACTCAGCTGGTTACTATTCTTAACAATTATATATGATTTCTGGCTTTTTTCTAGTTATTTGAATTAGATTTATGTCCTTGGTTTTAGCCCTTTTTGTAACGTAGATGTAAGATTATATACATCTGATATGTTGAAGCGTCCACGGTGTGAAAGGCTTTGCAATTCGCCTTCTTTGTTTGGTATATCAGTATAGTTTATGCATTTTTAAGCTTTTGATATTTTAATTGACTGAATTTTTTTTTACTTATTTTAAAACTCCTTTTCTGTTTTTCCTCACTCATTTTTTTCAATTTTTATTTTATTTTATATAAACATTGAATTAAATTTCCCATATTTAAATCCTATGTTAAGACAAATCCAATGTAAAAACATTAAGCGTAGCAAACGTCCAAAAAGACGATCACTTTTGAAACTTTTTACATGACAATTCAGGTAAAGCATAGAATATAATTGAAAAAAATACACGTATAAAATATAATGAAAATTATATTTTCATTTGATTGTGTATGAATGAAGGCAAACAATAAAAAATTACTCACAATAAATGATCCAGCCAGCTTGGTTCATTTGATTACGAAATTATCCATAGAAACAACAAAATATCAAATATAAGTTAATTCCTGAAATCGATCTTATAATGCATTTCATAATAAACTCCAAACAATTCCATTTTGATTTAGTAAAACCCAATATTGAATTAAGCATTTAAATGACAAGTAATTTCATCTATTCATTAATTATTATATAAACCTACTAGTACAAATAAATTGATAAAACATCACACAATTCAAAGAGATCTAAAAAATATCTCCAAAGCATAGCCCTTCCAAGATAATGAAGCATAAAAGATTATGGAAGAGACGTCATGTCCTTAAATCAGGGGGCATAAGCTATACCCTATACCACATGCATAGCCAACTTATATTTGAAAGCAAAACATGCAAAAATGTAATTTTTGGACTTCTCAGACAACTCAGTGCCAATGGTTATGGGGTTCATTCCCCATCAATTGGGTGCACTTCAAATGTATAGTACGTTGGCTGCCCTTGCTGACTTAGCTATAGGGGCTTCATTGTAGGATCAAGTACCTAAAAGCTTCCTACTTAACAAATACAAGACTATGGAGATGGAGAATAGAGTTGGATAGAGGCCTGCCTTTTCCTGGGAAAGAAAGTCGTGCATGAAAGAAATGACAAATCAAAGTGTTTTTTTGTTTTAACTCTTAGCCTAATCGGTCTTCCCCTACGTGTCGTATCTATCTATCTTTGCTTAAAATGGTTTCTCAATTGATCGGAGAATCAGGGTTTTGACATCATTGAAGAGAAATCAATTGGCTTTGTTAATATTTTTCTAAAGAAAGTAAGAAAAATATATGTCACCACAATATAAATAGTAAATTTGACACAACATAAAAAAAAATTTTATATATATACATGTATTAGTTTATTTTTTACAAATACGGTTCCAAATTTATGCCTGTGATAAATGCAAGTTTTTCCATAAAAAATAAAGGAGATAAAAATACGATTGTAGAATAATACTCTACGCTAAAATAGCTTTAAAGTCAGGATATTACCTCCATCTAAAATGAACCGCCTCTGTCCTCGTCTTAAGAAACTGGTGGACCCAACCATATGAGACATTAGGGTGCAGTATCATTTGAAAGGTCCTCGACCAGCCACACCTTCGGGGAGCTCGATGCTGGAAATCATCTTACAAGCAAAGCTCACAGGGTCAACAATATCTGATAATCACGACAGTCTTTCAAACAATAGGCTTCTCAAACTGCTGACCATCTTATCAAGAATGCCTTCATTTTCAGATAAGTATCTTTCAGCAGCCTGCTTGTTGCTGAAAACCTCACCTTCAATGAAGTAACTATTTCCTTCTTTCAGAACTAGACCATGCTCAAGGGCCAGTCCCAAAACTTCAGACTCACAACGTATGCCTCTTCCAAACTGTATTTCCAGTTCGGCTTTCTTCATTGCTGGTGCCAGTTTATTCTTCACCACTTGTATACAGATTCCAAGCCCATGGATCTGCAGGTTCATAAAAAAGGATCATCAGTATAGTAATGTCAAGGAGATTACACACTAACATAGTCATTGTTACCATGGATAAAAATATCAGTATTGATATCTGTATTAGATATATTAGACAATATGTAATATATCGAAAGAAAAACATTTTTTGAGAATTTTAAGCTAATAGAATCGTATTATCTAATATATCGGTGTATCGACCTATATATCATAATATTATTGAGGTATCGAGAAATATCAGTATCCAGGGAAGGCCCGATATCGATAAATATCGGTTGATATTTGCATTCAATGATTGTAACAAACTGCAATGACTCTATACACAGTGAAGGTACTACTATTGTTATTTGAGCATACCCTGGACAGAATCAAAACATTAACAGAAGGGGAACACACAGAAGTTAATGTTTGCCTAGATCTATAGTCTTGTAGTTATCATTGGTTAACCATGGTCTGAACTAATGACCTCTGTTAAAGGAAAACAAGCAAACAGGGAACAAATGGCTGTCCCCCACACATTTAGTATCTCTCCCTTTTTTCATTTTCTTTTTTTTTGGTGGGGTGGGGGGAGGGGAGGGGACATCCATCCCGCCTCAAACATGCACCAAGAAGAACAACCTCCCCCATGGATGAAATTATTAGTAATGTTGTATCAGTATCGTCATTAGTTACGACCATATTGACATCAAATGTATTAAACATTACATATGAATATCAATATATATTAGAAAAAAAAAATTCAAGGATCGTAAGTTGGCAATAAAATTTTGGACCATATATTGGCCAAGATATCACAATATATCGCCGATACGACAATATATCAAAATATTTTTTGTGGTATTGAAAAATATCGATATCAGGAGAATTTGATACTAGTGGGATATCGACTAATATTTTTATTTATGACCTCTCTCGGTCCCAAAGAAAAAAGAAAATACAAGTTGGGAGGGATGTGAGATTTCAACACGATGACACCTCCTTTCACATTGGTTTACAAAAATAAATAAATATATATAGAAATAATTCAAGGAGAGCTTTGGTGCAATAATAGAGTTGCCACATGGCCCAATGGTAATAGGTTCTAAATGTGAAAACAACCTCTTATATAATGCAAGATATGACCTTGCACAATATATCTAATGTGGTTTGACCCTTCTCTATACCCTGTGCATAATGAAAGTTTTTTACACTAGGCTGTGCTTTCTAACGCCATCAAGAATGTTGACAGGAATCTAAGAACGGGATGGTCAATCAAGTATCTTCTATTAACTATTTGTCCAGCACCATTAGTTTCCAAGCAACAGCACAACATAGAATCAGAGATGCATATAGCTTACTTGGTTCAACTGTAGACATCTTCTTGCCACCCAGTATCTGCATTCTACATTTTCATGCAAATAAAAGACAGTAGACTACAGACATGGGAAATTTCTACAGCCATGTAATATCACTAATGCTTTGTTCTGCTATAGTGTGAAATGAGGGAGAAGACTTGGCTGCAGCATTCTGGAACAGATTCAAGTCATTCACAGCTAAAACTATATATAAAAGGGATAGTCCCCACCTTTAAAATCGCATTAAATCTGTCATTTTAAAAGTGAATTTGCTCCTTTCTTTTTCTTTTCTTTTTTGATTTTGGCCATGGGGGGGGGGGGGGAGCAAGCAGGACAGACATGGTGAGGATCTTAAGTGGCCCAAAGACAAGGGAAGGGGCGCTCAGCAACTAAGCTAACACATTGAATCATATTCTACTAGCATTAGTATTATAAAAGATGCAAAACTTCAAGAACAGGCTGAAGAGAATAGTTGAAGATGACAACTAGCAACACATCCATTTTTTTTTCATTCAATTTTAAATCTCAAGCAGCAAGGAACTGGCAAATCCACTATATTATCTAAGTTCTACCTTTTCCTCTGTCTTGAGCAAACCTATTCTTGAAATTCTCAATCGCACAGCTGCATAGAATTTCAGGGCATTGCCCCCACAAGTCACTTCATCCATATGCCCAAGGCCTTCATTTGATCTTGGATTGAATCTGACCTAGCTTTAAGGAATCACATCACTCAGAAAACCAAGAATAAATTTGATATTTGAAAAAGAAATTTCTACCTGATTAAGAAATATAATGAGTGTCTTTGACTGGCATAATGAGTACTGAATTTTACGAAGTGCCTTGGTCATTACTTGTGACTGCATGCAACCTTTGGTACTTCCTATAGGAGCCTCAAGTTCACACTGGGGAACAAGTGCTGCTACCTGGAAGACCATATGAGGTACTTAAGTATAAAAATATGATTGTGGAAATAATGAGATTAAAAATGTCAATAATATTATGAGTAAGGAAAAACATTGGCTTTCTAGAAAATAACAGATCCCCCTTCAAACGTGCAAGGAGCAAACATTCTAGAGTGTAAGAAATAACACTCAGGTACCTCGATTATTGTCATAAATAGCTTTTGGCTACCCAATAAACTGAAATTAGCTTACAGCACAAGAACTCCAATCAAGCATCACTTCCTTACAAGCTCCAGAGGGGCCAAGCTCTGAAAATGTTAGCTATAACAGAGCATGCATGCTCTTGGATAATGTGTTTCCATGTGTGTGCTTGTGCTAGTGTGTGTGCGGATGCTTCACTGGATATAGTACGGGTTGAAAGATCACCTACACTATCAACCACAATTACATCTACAGATGCACTTTTTGTCAAGGTATCAACCACATTAAGCATATTTTCCGCAGAATCCGGACGTGATATAAGAAGATCATCTGCATCTACTCCCACAGATTCAGCAAGCAAAGGGTCCATTGCGTTCTCAACATCAAGATATGCACAATATCCTGCCAGAGACCACAGTATAATAAGAGAATAATACTGGGAATCTGACGCAATAGAAAGCAGCACAAATCATAACTCTACGTGAAACAGAAAACACTATAAAAATGCATAGTGACAAACAAAATAAAAACTCAAGAATGAGATGTTGGTTTTAGTCCAAAAACAAAGGTCCTAAAAGGGAAAGATTCTACCCTCTCACAATGGAGATACCTCAAGTACTTCATCCAAGGACAGAGGATTCCTTTCTAGGAGGCTGTCACATGGAAAATGGAGGTCCTCTAGCTGCCTTGAAATAGTGAAAAGGAGGCTGTCCTTTGACAAGTAAGGCCTTAAGGAAGACAATTTTATGCCATTGCCAATTAGAGCAAACAGATAAAGCACCTTCAGGCTTGTTAGGTAGAACTTAAATTAGAAAATTTCCTAGAATATCTAGGCTAGATGTCACTGCATTCCTTCTATTTCGGTAAACATCACAAGATCTAATAAGTGCCCACAATCCCTCAAGTGAAATACATAAACAGGAAAGATTTCAGAGATTTGGGAGATCATTTTAACAACTAAGGTTGCATCCATCTGAACAAGGGCATACAGTTCAGTTTCTGAACTGAATGAATCATGAATGAGATCAGGTTCATTTGGGTGAAAATATGTTATTTTTCCATAAATTGAGCAGAATTGACTATTAGTAGGAAAAACACAAGTATAGAGAAACCAAAATTATAAGGGTGTACATATCCCCCAGTCTGTTGAAAATAGAGAAATGAAGGACAATTTGAAAGCTACCTTCAAATCAACTGGAAGAGGCGAACTACTATGTACAAGTTCCAAAGTTTTATTTTGCATTTTAATGTCATGTTAACAGTTTTGAGACTTGCTCAAATAAAAATGGAACATGGCATCACCCCCTCCGCCAAAGAAGAGGAAAACCTCCTCTATAGAGTGCCAGAAATAAATTGCAGTATCCACAAATGCAAGACAAATTAACTTTTTTAAAGCAGAAGTGTCTTTAATGCAGTGCCACCACACAAAGATGAAACCAATAAAGAGGAAATTATCCCTTGTTTTTATGGAAAATGTAGAGACAGATGCAAATGTTTCTTTTCCATGAACTGTCAGATTAAAGCGTGGAGAGGGTATGACCAGAGACTGATTAAGGTAAGGGGCAATTCTAACAGAGCAGCTTCGCTCATCCACCCCACATGCACTTAACCCAATACGTGTTTGCCTCAAAAACAGTAGAAAGACTCGATACATTTAACAAATGGGAAGGCCCACAATAAATCACCTAGGCCCAAATGACAAAACAAATTAACAAGTTAATTAGTTGTAATATTTTCCTTTTTTTGGGGGGGAGCCTGGGGGGATTAAGTTATCGTTTCAAAGACATCCAGTCACATTAAATGTACATACAGTTTAATTCAAACATTAAGGTGGAAATATTAAACTATTTTCATTTAGAGCAAATAAATGTAGAAAGTAATAAAATATTAGGGCAAATGACTCTACAACCGGGCAAGCATAAGACAAAGGTGTCAACATGAATATAATACAAGCACTGCATAATTTCCACATTAGTTTACGCAATTTTACTGCAAGAATGAACTTAGTCCAATAGCAAGATTGCTTAATTGTGATCTAGAGGTCAGGGGTTCAACAGAAGTAGGAGGTAAATCTAAGTGCATCTGACCCTCCAGAGACCACACGTGCAAGAGTCCAGTGCACTATGCCACCTATTTAATTTCCACAATTCGATATGTTTGCCAATTGCAAACCTTATCACAAACCATTATGCTAAAATGGAAATAAAAGGAAAACTTCCTTACCTCCAAGCTTTTGAGCTTCCTTAATTATGTGAAGGGCAAGTGTAGTTTTTCCTGATGCTTCTTTTCCATAAATCTCAACCATTCTTCCCTGCATATTTGAAGCATGTTGTTGACACATAAGCAAGAGGTTGCAGTCCTACCCCACTACAGCATAATCTTCTGGTTTAGCTATAGTTAATTGTACAATACAAATGATACTCTTGAATATCTAGATTTGGTCAAAAACTCAATTGATTCAATTCAAGTTCAAGTCTGAATGGAGTTTCCAGTCTGAGTTTGAGGTCTTTTCAAGTTCAGCTCAAGAGCTCACAATCCTAATGATCTTGCTATATGTTATTATTAGAACAAATTTATCTCTGAACTGTTTTATATGTATTTCACAAAATTATTGAATTAACATGGATAATGTATATATTTAGAATAGTGTTTAATTTTTATCAATATGTGACCAGGGGGAGCTGCCAACTTTATTAAAAAACAACCGACTCTCCTCTGGTAATGCAATGATGTGGTACTCGGAAGACTAGTGGCCCCTTTTTAACTCTAACTAGCATAAAAGTTCATTTACTGTCAATCCAGGTGATCTTTTTTAGTATTTGATACCAGTTCACTGGCCAGGCACCTATTGAGACGATAACTTGCAGATTCACACAACTAGTATGAAATGTTTCTGATTAGGCTAAGGTTTGACCTGGGAATGTGTTGACCTGAGCTTGATTGCCCTTGAGTGAGATCAAGTAGGGCTATTGGCTCTTTCTTTTTCTCTATCCAGCATCAAAATTCATTTACTCACAAACCAAATGATCTTTTTTACCGTTTGTTACCAGTTCAGTGGTTGAGCAGGCTGATTGAGATGATAACTTGCAGATTTGTACTAGTAAAAAGCAATTCTGAACATGGACTAGAGTTCATGTACGCTAGGTATCAATTTACATAATGCCAAGCTTATACTTGATTAGGCTAAGGTTGAACATGGGAATTGTTTATTGACCTTGAGCAAGTTCAAGTGGGCATATATAGCTTTCAGTCAAGCTCGAGCAATGGGACACTTTGCATCACTTGATTCATAAGCAACTGTAACTATAACCAATGATGAAAAATGCAACTCTTATTTGACAATCTCTAGTTAGGGACTATCACATTCATGACATAAAGATATTTTCCAAATGCTTATTAATAAGGTGCTAACATCAACTAAAATTATCAAATGGGACAACCAACATTTTTATGATAGTAGTAAGCATCAACTGAAGAAGGAAAGCCTTTTCACATGGTAAGATTGCTTTGTATAATTTGAATGTCACGGGTTCAAACAACAGAAACAGGTTCTCTGTCATTTAAGAGTAAGGCTATGTATATTCAGCCCTTCCAAAGCCTGCAATTTGAGAAGCATTGTACATTGGGGTACACTTTTAGTAAGCAACAACCTATACATATAGTGCATAACTTTCACAAATATAGAAAGGATATAACTCTGGTTTTGCCCCACAGCAAACAAAGGGCAGTGGACAAGTGACTCATATCTGTACAAAGAAAGTCAGGTGAACAAACAAATTCAAGCAAATTGCAAGCTAGATCACGGTGCATGAGACCATGCATGCTCAATACCAAGAGGAAAAGGATTGAAACAATAATCTTTAATGTGATAATTTACAGTCGTTTGCGCTCAAATGAAAAGGAAAAAGATAGGAAGGCAACACTAAATCTTGTGCTGGCTACTGATCTATTTGTAGTGCACATTACACCGTACACTTGACAGAGAAGGAGATCACAAAACCAAATCGGTAATCATTCATTTAAAAAAAAGTTTCAAAACTTATCACTACAAGCAAAAAAATGATTTGAAAATAAAGAAACAGAACAGAATTTTTATGCTCAATATGTCACTCTCCTTTTTCATCAAGTCTTCATATTGCTAATTTTAAGACTGCAGAATTAATATTAAAAAGCAATATATGCTAATGGCAGCCCACAATCAACAGGTTGATAGTAATAAGATCCTTTTTTACTCGTGTTCAACTTTTATAGTTGACAAAGTTACCCACCTAGTATATTACAACTCAAATAAATCAAAATTATTCCTTCTTCAGAAACAAACCAAAATCAATTATGATACAATGTTCACCTTGTCTATATAAATTAGTACAACGGCTTAGAAATTTTGAATTCAATGATTGGTCAAATCTCTTATATTGTCCATGCTACCAATTAGGCAGAGCTTTCTCTAAGACAAATATATTAAGTACATTGATCAAAACCTCCAGTACTTGAAAAAGGTGGATGCAATATAAAAAGCACATCAAAAATTTTGAACGGAATGCATGACCAAGATCCAACTGGTTTCACTTTAGAATGGGTTATTTCCCTGTTCTTTGTTTTCTATATTTCATACAGGGAAAAGTTTAAGGAAATAATTATTCCACTTCAGTAGGGAAAATCAACTCCCTCCCCCAACTTATAATGAAAGCTAGTAATCCATTACTATATGTCTACAAAGCATGGGCGCCAACATGCTATTTTTCAAAAATTAAGAATAGGGTGGTAGCTGTTGTGATAGAGGTCCAAACTCACACAATCGCAATGAATCAAATCCTTGCTCCTTGAAAGATTACTTGTGTTATTGCCTTTGTTTGCTTCATTTTCATTTTCGTCTCTCTTCTCTCTCTCTCTCTGAGTGCAAATAAAAGCAAAAAATGTATATATTCAATATAATACATAAAATCTAACAATTATCAATATTACAATTACTACTAAACAAAAATTTTTATCACTCCTCAATCCAAATCTTGTAAAAATTCACGGCTTGCTAATTTGGAAAGGGTTTCAAAAACATTTACAAAACGTGAAACTAATAACTAGAAAAGCATATATATATATATATGATATACAAATACACATAAGTAAAACAGATGGAATGACAGAAAATCATAAATTACATGTAAAAAAAATTAAATTTTTGTTAAATGCATTCCAAATTACGATTTTACACAAATTGTCCAAAATATGCAAATAATTAGAATATGCAAATCATACCAAAAATATTAGAATACCCAAAACATGTAATACATCTGATGGGTATTGATACTCCGGGCTCACTTGAAGGACCCATTCCCCTAGAGTTGGACCTTGACCCAAGAGGCCCAAAAGGTCCAAATACCAGGGGCCAACCCATGTGGCATAGTGGGCTTAAAGCCCACTTGGGACCGCGAACTTGAGATGGGCCGCGGACGTCACCGTACCTACAAAGACGGCGTGCTAGGAGATTAGGTTGCTGACCCTGTCAGGCCACCAAAGGGATGATGGTTTGCAACACATGCCTGGTCACTACAGATGTAATATCATGGGAAATCAACCAGCGTGCACGCCACATCTCTTGCACAGAGGATTGGGTTGGTGGAGTGGTAGCCGGCTTCCTACATATGCCAGCACCACATGGACATCTCTCAAAGGATGGTTCAACTACTATAAATACATTAACTGTACACCTAACAAAGGATCAAGCATTTTTACTCTTGCTTAGCTAATATAGAGAGAACGAAAGAAGAGAGAGAAAGGCTTGAGCAGATTCTGTAATTTCTTTGTAATCTCCAACAGCATAGTAAAGCTAGTTCTCGGACTAAAGTCTCGTGGTTTTTCCTTTTCATTTACGGGAAGGTTTTTCACATAAAAACTCTGTGTGCCTCTGTCATCATACTATCTAACTTCCCACAACCAAATCGTGTCTTCATTTTCAAACGTACATTTCACTCTTCGTGTTGTACGGGTCTTGCTCGCAAACGGTCGCGAACTCAGCTAAGTTCTCATCCGTATAAGTGTGTAAGATCCGGGGACGCAACATTGACGCCGTTTGTGGAAAGTAACTAAAAGTCAACTTTTCACGTTTTCTACGAAACATCCAAGAACCTTTCAACACTTTTCCAGAAGTCCAGCATGGTGAATACTAGGGCATACGCAAGTGCATCTGTCAGGGACGCGGCCTCGTATGATAATGGGACGCTCCTTGTGCCAGGATAGAGGATCATCTTCATCCATTCGTGCGGGTATTGGCTGCTAGGATGGATGATATGTCCAAAGTTTACCGAACTCTCTGCTCTAAAATGGAAGAACAGATGAAAGAAGCGCCTTCCAAGGCCTCCCACACAGCGATGTCCCAAAATAGGGGCAAGGAAAAGAAACACCTGAGCAAACAAGCCAGCCAGCATGAAGTCCTAAGGACTCAAGTTGCCTCAAGCAGCAATATCCCTTAGAAACTTGAAGGTCGCTTAGGTCCCCAGGTTAAGGAGTAGAGCCCTGAGAGTCGCAACCCATGTTCTGTTCGTAGCAATCAGGAACGTGTTGTTCATGAGGTAGCTTTGCGAGACAATGCACCTCTCAGGGTTATGGGAGTCTCCGAGCAGCAGGCAGTCCAAGAGCCCTATGAGTTGAGAAATTATCTCAACGAGAAGAAGGTGGCGACTCCACCCCACGTGAAGGAGAGATTGGAGAAAGTCTGGAACCATGTCTTTGGCAAAAACAACGGAGGGGGAGCTGATCTACTCCGATCCTCGTTCATAGCGGAAATCAAGACGAGGACACTCCCACTAAAGTTCAAAATGCCAAATTTTGACATCTTTGACGGAAGTGCTGACCCAATGGATCATCTAAACCACTTCTGTGAACACTTGAGCCTCCAAGGGCTAGATGAGATGACCATGTCAGTGCTTCCCATTGACACTTAAGGGAGACGCGAGAGTGTGGTTCTACGGGCAGCCAGCGAATTCTATTTGCTCTTTCAACAAGCTAGCAGTAGTTTTCCTCTTACAATTCGCCTCCAGCAGAAGAATAGATAAGCAGGCCTGGCACCTCACCTGAGTGAAGCAGGGTGCCAGGGAGAGTTTAAGGGAATTCCTGACCCGATTCATAGCAGAGGCTGGGCAAATCCCAAAATTAACCAATGGGGTAAAGCTGAACGTGTTTCTATCTGCCTTGGAGGGAGATGCTTTCTTCAAGCGCCTCATCCACAATGGTCCCTAGACATTCGCGAAGGCCGAGGTCACGACAAGAGTATACATTGTGGCCAAATAAGCCAACGATGCGAAGCGGCTAGAGAAGGATAAGAGCTTCCACCCGATGGCGGTGGAAGGAAAGAGAAAAGGTGGGGACCATCCGGGTCCTCAGATGATGAACAAGCAGCATAAGTCCAAGCAGGTTGTTCGGAGGAAGTCCGGACCTGTGAATCTTACACCTCTAAACGACACCCGTACAAATGTTCTGATGCAGATCCAAGAGAAGTTTTTGAAGTGGCCCAAACCATTGAAGAATCCAGGATGTGGTAATCAGACTAAGTACTGTCAATATCATCCTAGTGGGGGGCTACAGTTCCGAGGACTGCCGAACGCTGCGGAAAGAGATCGAGGAACTAATAAGGAGAGGTCACTTAAACCTTTTCTTGCGGAGACCTCGACAAACTTCCGAAACAACAGGTGATGTTGAGGCCAACCAACCCAGGAACCGAGTGGCAGCGGGAGTTATGAACATGATATCAACTCGCTTGGCCCGAGAAGACGCTCGGGAGATCATTGCCGCAAAGAGGCCAAGGATAGGAGCTAGGGACGAAGTTATTCATTTTAGGAATGAGGATATGGCTCATGTAACTTCCCCCCACTCCGATCTCCTGGTTGCAATCACACTCGTTTCAGATGGAGCAAATGACTACCAGATGAAACGAGTTTTTATTAACAATGAAAGTTTTAGGAATTTACTTTATCTTGAAACTTATTTTAAATTGGGACTTAAGAGAAATCAAATGAGAGCGCCAGAGGAACCACTCTACGAACTGGACAATGAGCCAGTGCCCGTCTAGAGTGTTATCCAGTTGGAGGTCACGCTGGGGATGTATCCAATGGCTGTGTCTAAGGTCTTCACCTTTCTGGTTATGGACATTCCGTCAGTTTATAACGCAATACTTGGACGTCCTTGCTTGACCACCTTCGGTGCTATCACTTCCATCCCACATTTGAAGACGAAGTTTATGACTCCATTTGGAATTGGGGAGGTCATTGGAGACCAAATTACCGGGCGGACATGTTATTTGTCCCAGGACACAAAGACACCCCCTTCCACAGCCAATCGAAGACCTTGACCTATGACACGAGGCGACGCTGTAATAGGCACAATCCGGGGAACCAACTGTCCGAATCCTGCTAGATCCCAAAGATCCGAAGAAATACGTCCAGATAGGAAGCTCGTTACCTAAGACCGTTCGAGACCAACTTATCAGTTTCCTACGGGAGAACTTGGACGTTTTTGCCTGGGTACCAAGTGACATGCCAGGGATCTTCACTAAATAATAGTCCACAAACTAGGCATAGATCCTAGTCATAGACCCGTCAGGCAAAAACGCAGGACCTATTCAGCAGAGAAGCTGGTGGGTATACATGAAGTGAAGAAACGCTTAGACACCGGATTCATTCGGGAAGTGTAGTACTCGGATTGACTATCAAATGTGGCAATGGTAAAGAAGAATAATGGTAAGTGGAGGATTTGCGTGGACTTCACAGACCTTAATAAAGCATGCCCCAATGACAGTTTTCCTTTTTCCAGAATTGATCAACTTGTAAACTCGACGTCCAATCATAAACTCTTAAGCTTTATGGACGCGTACTCAGGTTATAACCAAATAAAGATGAGTCCCGAAAACGAGGAACACACGTCATATCATGACAGACCAAGGGACATACTGTTACAAAATAATATCCTTTGTCCTCAAGAATGAGGATACAATTTACTAGCGGTTCGTAAATAAAATGTTCGAAGATCAGATAGGCCGGAATGTGGAAGTCTATGTAAATGACATGTTTATTAAAAGCAAAATAAGTAGACACCACATTCAAGGCCTAGCTGAAACTTTTAGCGTGCTTAGAACTCACCAGATGAAACTCAACCCAAGCAAGTGTACATTTGGAGTGGCGTTTGGGAAGGTCTTGGGCTATATTG
>JAOVVI020002877.1:0-20143 GCA_028571085.2 Nepenthes alata | reverse complement strand
CTCTAAGGGGGGGTTCTCTATCTTAAAGAGATAGAGCAGATTTTTTTTAAATGATAGCCGTTTATTTTTAAATAAATAATTAATTTTAATTAATTTTTTAAAAAATAATTAAATTACTATAATCTATTTAAAAAAATAAATTAAATCTAAAAAATAACCCCGTCTCTCTCTCTCTCTCTCTAAAGATATATAAGAGGCCTTTTTGCATTAGCATCAATTAATATAACAAATAATAAATAAGAATAATAATATAATTATTTTGTAATGTGTTTATAATAAATAATAATATAATGGTTTTAAATTTACTCGGTTAGATAAATTATAAATTTATAACCTTACTAGAAAAAAACTCTGATCTATATATATAGTGCTTGTACGGATCGACCCAAATGGATGCTAAAAGGGTAAAACCATATAAAAAGGGTTGAACTGATCACTTATATTCAAAAGCGCGGATGCAACTGAATATTATGAATATTATCAGTCCTCGAGACACCTCAAAATCTAATCAATGGATCTCATTTTGCTTTAAATGCCGCCACACTCAAAATGTCAAGACACTCGGACGTTGAAAACATGGCTATTTGTGTGTTTTGACTAGGAATCATGAACCCTTAATACCAAGTCGATGAGCTTGAATATGCATATTAGTCGAGGTTAGTATACACCTCCCTTTAACCAAAAGGCTCGAGTCAAGCCTTATTTTTTTATTTGAGCTCGGTTTGATAACTTATATATATATATATAAGTTTAGGCTTAGTTCGTGGCTTGATTTGTTTATATATAAACAAACCAACCACAAACTCAAGCTCAAGTTCGATTTCTCTATGCATAAGCGAGCAAGCCGAGCTGCAATGTTCGTTTATCAAACCAAACTTATAAACGAACCAAACCTAAACTATTAATGAGCCCATCGAGTATGCATCAAACCAACATACAAATAAGCCCTGAGATAGCCTTTTAATGGATCCATTCATGCAGGACTATTCACGGACCGAAAAACAAGTCAGACCAAACTGCTTTATGACGATAAATAAATGAAGTATACAAAACTCTCACATTACATATATGAGAGGACCGGATTTAGCCATCTATACTTGTATCATTACATAATGGCTGTTGCCGACGCTCGAACACAAGGCCTCTGTCACAATAAGATAACTTCATCGATTCCCGGGGCCTCAGCTTCAAAATATGTTCCAAGGAAAGACCACACTAACTTCATAATTTGGTCTCATAAGTTTTGTGATAAATATTCAGAAATACTAAGCTGCAAGAAGAAGAAAGGCTAAGAGGCTGTCTGACCTCTAATCTAGATCTTTGATTGAATCAATCTTTTGATAAAGCTTGCAAGCTTTTAGTAGTGTATGGTGCCACCAATACAAAGCACAAGCCATCAACATGTAATGTTGACTGTGGTATCACCTTCAAATATGGAACATTGTTATCCTCCTAATGGTCTAGATTTGTTCTTATAATATGAAAAATTAACACTAACACAACACATTAACATATCGTCCTTTTATCATTTTTTGAATGATCTCAACTATTAAAAAAAGTAAAATAACTTCATATTTATGAGGACGATAATGATGATGATGATGATATGAGAAAGAATAGCCTCAACAAAACTGAAAATCGAGGAAAAGAAACTATAAAAATATGCGGGGAGTGAGGAGAGGAATTTCACTGAGGATCATTCAAGCTTTTATCCGGCATTGGGCTTTCATCGTCTCTGATTTCTTGTCGTTCTTCTTGTTCTGTACAGTTATCGTCGACAAGTTGCCCCTCCATCTCTCCGGCTTGCTGCTCCGATGTCAAGCTTGTAAGGCCATTCTTCTTCATATATGTCTCCAAAGGAAGGCTCGCTAATTGAAGAAGACTTATCATGCTCACATGGGCTAACTCAGTTTGCGAATCTCCTTCGTGGACAGGATGGCTATTTAAGTCGAGCCACTTGCTGGTGGTCGAATCATGGCTTTGGCTGTTAGTTGAAAAATCGTTAGCCGGTGCGGCTTCATTCTCGGGCTGATCATCGTGCTGTGATCTGCTGTGTCTGAAGACGGTGTTGTCGGCCTCCGGTTCATGCTTTTGGGTCCGCTTCAAATCATTTCCAAGGGCTGCCACCTCGACTTCTTGCTCTGACTGTCGCTTCTTCTTCCTCATCATTAGGGTTTTGAAACGGCGTTTAACCGTCGTGCACACGTTGCACGTGCATGTTGGCTTGTGTTTGCCCTTTCCACTTGGGGGTTGGATGCAGACGATACACGAACACCCAGGACGATGCCGGGGATGCTTGGTGGTGGTGGCAACAGACGAAGGGCTCGGATCGCTTGTGTTGTCTCCTAGAGCTGCTGCGTTAGCAAGAGCATCAAGGCCATTTGATTCTTCATCTTGAGCCATCCCGTGGCTCATAGCAATTCTCTTCTTCTTAAAATCTATGCAAGAATTCCAAATTAGCAACGTGTATCATCATCTTATTAAGATGTAAATTTCTGCGGGAAGAATGATACGCTATTTTATAGGTACTTCCACATTGATCATCATACTTGTATATCTGTGATAGACAAATAATAGATAAAAAGAACTTAAAAGCATGAAGCTTTTCCCACGCACAGGATTCGGAAAAGGTCGGACTATTTTGTATTTATTGTCCGTGGTCTTACCTCATACTATGCAAGATGTTTCTACAACTCGAACGCAAAATTATCAGGTCACACGACAACTCTACCGTTGTGACAGGTCACATACAGATAATAGATAGATAGATAATAGAGCTTTCAATCACAAGGACTATCAAATGAAATAGTTGCCAATACGGAAGATACCAACAGAGATAAATCACTATCAGTTGGCTTGATATACATGCTTTTTGATATAAAATTGCAATATATCGACGTAAATTGGCCGATATCATCTGATATTCCTTCCAGGTTGCAATTAACAAAAAAGGGTATCGGATACATGTTGCTCAATATCGAGGTTTTCAACCATGAAGGGGACCCAAGTGTTTGGCAGGAAGGCCCTAGTATTTGCTGAAAGATTTCCACCCAAACCATTTTAAATCTCATGAAAAATAGGGAGAAGCTTGCCCCAAATAAAAAAATTTCTTAATTCTTAATTTATTGTTATCTCTTTATACAATTTCAGATTGAGTCTTTACGTAAGATTACTCTGTCATGACTTATAAATCACATGTCCAAATAGCATAGGCAATCATTCTATAATAGAAAGACAGCAGTTCTTAAACCTCACCCTTCCCAAACGGTAAAGTCTTGCATACTATACCACTGTTTAGATAATCTAAAAATTTTTCTTGCATAAATCTCAAAATTTAGAGATTGCAATGGTTAACATGATAAATTATCATCAACCTCTTGAAGTTCATCTATTGTTCAAAAAGCCTCCAGAATAGAGGAACTAAGCCATTGCCATAATTTCTAAAGAATTTCAATCATCAACCAAACTGTGGGTGTATGGCCTTGCCCATAAAAACCATGCATCAGATAAGCCCAAGTATGCACTAAAAGGAATCAAATTCATGACCACGGATCTGATTGCCACACCCTGATTCACCCATACCAATTGTCCTAACGTGTTCGGGTTTTCTTTTCCTACCTTTTTCATGCAATGAACTAAATATTCAGCTACTAACCTGGATGTATGGCCTCGCCCAAAAAAACCATGCATCAGATAAGCCCAAGTATGCAGTAAAAAAAATCAAATTCAAGATCACCGATCTGATTGCCACACCCCGATTCACCCATACAAATTGCCCTAACCTGTTCGGGTTTTCTTTTCCAACCTTTTTCATGCAATGAACTAAGATATTCAGCTACTACCCTATAACAGAGGGACTACTTTTTCCCACAAATGTAGTTTTCAACTTCCGGAGCTCCTTTCTTATCTTCATTTCTAGGGAAGACCGGATATCAAGCAGAAAAACAGTGGCAGTAAGAAAAAGGCAAGTAGCCAAAAGCAGAAAGCAGAAAATGCAGTAGTAAAAGTAAGAGCAGCCTACAAAGCAACTGGTCGTGGCCATGGTGTTGAGAAAAAGGCAAGTAATCAAAAATAGAAAGCATAGAAAACTGCAGTAAAAGTAAAAGCAGTCCACAAAACAGCTGGTTGACTTCCACAAATCAATCAAACATTGAACTAGAGAAGGAAAAAAAGAAAACCTGCCTGTGGTGGGGCCAACGAGAGGGTTCTAGCCTTTCACTAGCATAGATTAAAATATCGGTAATGGTATCATATTGATTGTGGCCATATAGATATAAAATATATCGGACGATATATATCGGTATTAAATATATAGAAAAAAAAAATTCTTAAGAATAATAAGCTGATAAAACCGTATCGTATCAATCAATATTGCAATATGACACTGATACGACAACATAACATGATATTGTCGTAGTATTGAGAAATATCAAATCAGGGAACCCAATATCGATGTATATTAACCAATATTTGCATCTATGTTCACTAGCCTAGCACAGGATTTGTTCCTATTCTGAATGAAAACAATCAAGAGATTACTTATTCAATAGATTTTTGACAGGGCAAGGAGTAGAAGAACAAAATGGTTTTCAGGCTGCCACTTGGTTCATCAATTCAACATACTGCTTCGAATGAATAATCCTTTCTATATAGGTAAATCTTTTGCCCATTAGGCAAGAGGATCCATAAGGACGGATAAGGGTTTTTTTTTTTTTCCTAGTGCGGTCAATATGTAAAGTGATTTAAAAAAAAAAAATTATCATGAAAAATCCACTCTATAGTTTTACTATTTTGTAACAAAGTAAATTTGAAACAATCATGTTACTTTTTTTTGGGTAAGTTGGCGAAAAATCGACAAATCTAAAAAAAGATAAGTAGGTTAAAATAGTCAATAAATATACTTAATAGGTTCATTAAAAAAAATGTCAATAGGGTCAATAAAAAATTATAGTTCAATATTACCAAATTTATATCTAAATTGTTTTTATTTCAGACAGTTTTCTATTTCAAAAATGCCCATGCCCACAGACGTAAAATCGCTCCTAAATTAATACATGAACAGTCCTATGCAGAGAAAGAATCAGGCAGCAAAGCAAAAGCAAAGCACCTATCCAATTAGATCTAGTTTTCTATTTCAGACATACAGACACACTACATTAATTCAAATCTTTAAAGCCAAACTAAAATTTCATGAACTAAATAGATTAAATTGGGAGCATAGAATGAAATATGGGCCGACAAACAGAATATCGGCTGATAAATACAGGTGCCTGCACCCTGATACCGATATAGTGTCCAATATTTGCCCTAGGTTCTAATTTGCAAAAAAAAAACTATTCGTTTGATTCACCAGTACCGATACATCTCAATGTATGTCTCATTATTGGCGATGTATCTTGATATTCTCCAATATAATGTCCAATATTTGCCCTAGGTTCTAATTTGCAAATAAACGATTCATTTGATCCATCTGATGCTAATACACATAATTCGATATATATAATACCGATATTTCAATCCATGATTGGGAGACATCCTTTCAGGACAAAAATGGAGAATACTCAAACAGAAAGTTGAATCACACCTTTGCTTAATTGCAGGAAATTTTCAAGTTCCAATGGGCTCAATTCGTCGGGAACAGAACACGAGCACCTAAAATAACAAACCGAAAGGTATGAGGATTTTTTTCTTGACGAACCACACACAGCTTGTGGAAAAGAAGGTTATAAGACCGATAAATGACCTGCTTTGGTCCCAAACACTTTCTGCACATGTCCACTTTGGAGGAAGTAAAACGTCAACTGGGATCCTTCGCCATTTAAAGCAGCTATCACACTGAGTCCATTGCTCTAGTAATCTAGATTACCATCAATGAAGTTGATCAAACATAAAATCTATAGATGTTTAATTTAATCAACGCATGCAAAACCTTAACAACAAAATTGAGTTAAAAATGCATGCAAATAAGCTATTCTAACTAAACATGAAGATCCCAGTCCCTGTAATTTGCCATGTAAAATCAAAAAACAATAATAAATAGTTTTCTCCTTATGTTACCAAACCCCCCCTCCAAATAAAAAAGTCCGTCTGTAACATTAAAAAAGTCTGCGTATTAATAAGACATTTCGATAGTGTAGTCCGCATTATCAAATACTGATACCATTTCGATAGTCTCAATGATAGATTTATGCGTGATGTGTTTTTCTTGTAGAACATATATGTACCGTATCATGATATGGTTTGGATATATGGTATATCCAGTGACATTGACTGGCAAGGCTACAAGCACGTGGTGAGACAAAACTGTGACAAATGTTGCAGAGTTTTAAGCTAATATTTCAGAGCTACCTATTCAGCAATTGAAGCTTAAGCTGTTGAGTCATAGTGTGCAGCAGGCCTCTCGTCAGGTTGTTCACTGGTAATCTCATGGGGACCTCGAGTGAGGGGAAAGGCAAACAGTACAAAGTAGAGCAAAAAATGTGAGAATCTATGTGCTGTGCAAAGCTAATGCAACATTCTGTGATAAGGAATTTTGCTACCCACCTCCAAAACCCTCGCAAGACACCTCAAATAACCCATTCTTTCACCTACGAGTATGTCAACAGCTTGAGCCGTGGTATGACTTCCAATCCTATTATGATACCGTGAAGAATCTGGAACCGATATATGGCACTTGGGTGGCAACCTCCCTATCAACTTAGACACATGTATTGGGCTATGTTGGTGAGCCCCTTCTCAAGTACCAGGTCATCCAAAGTTGGTATGTTAATAAATGTGACACAATAATGTGCCTTACAAAATGCAAAACCGGTCATGCCTTGAGACATTTTGCATGACAAGTTCATAGTTTCGTTCACCTGCATAATGAGTGGAAATTAGGGTTTGTGGGCTCAGAAATTTTCATTTTCCCTTGTCATGAAGGGCTTATTTGATTCTTGAAAATTTTAAAGGAATAAAACCACTAAGAAAAAAATAAAAATATAAGAAATAAAAAAAATATTTTTTTGGTTTAGGGAAAATCATAGGAAAAATAAAATAACATTAAATTAAAGTATTTTATTTGTTTGGTTGCCAAGTAAAGAGAAATTATTACAGACCCTTAATGTTACAATAAGGAAGTACTTTCTTGTAAACCAAACATAAGAAAGTACTTTCCTTTACATTTTTTTTTCCTTTCCTCTAAATTTCCTTACAATCAAACAGACTTGAACCTTATGGAAGTTATAATTCCTTCACTAAAATTGGCCTCAACACGGGAATACATTATATTCCTAACAAAAAGTTGCTATGACATCTCTTTGTATGCCTCCTATAAGCCAGGGTAACATAAATTTTCGTGCAATTGTCACCAGAGTTCATATAAGCCAGAACAACATAAATTTTCTCGCAATTACTACAGTTCAGAAAATGCTTTTGTTGGTATCAAAGTTGAATAATTGCTACTTGATTTTATAAAACATAGCATAATCATCTAGTCTAATTGCTAATTTATAGATCATTTCCAGAACTTTTGTCTGTTGGTCTTCCTACTGTAATACTGCAAAAGGCTTATTAACACTCTTTCCATAAGGACAACAGTATATAATTTGAACTCTATGCGTTTAGGTACCACTGTAACCAGGTTATAGCATAGTCTTTAGCCCCAGGCTTCAGAAATATGCATGCTTAGAACCATCTTTCTCTACTTTCTCAGGTTTCTATATAGAACCTAGTTTGATAAGCATTAACCACATTGAAATTGTCACATGATCGTAGAATGTTAAAGTTCATTCCTTACCTAGACAGCCTTCATATTTCAATCAACTGTGGACTTCACAAAATTGTGACATCTAGATGTTTCAGAAGTACCAGAAGTAGCATGAAAAACCATGAAAAGCAGATAACTGGTAAATAGGTGTCCCTACTTCTGCTTCTACAATCAAAAGAAATTTTTAGATCCAAAATTACATTAAATAAAACGGAGGAGCTTTTACCCAGATGAACGGACCGCAAAAATAGTCCACTTCCCAAACACAGGAGGTTCCTGTATGATTTAAAAAACATGCGTTGTTACCAAATCAATGAAATTACATTTATCAGAGCAAAAGTTAATACTCAAATACAAGAATATTTAGTTAAAGAACATTCCAAAAAAGCCTACAAATTAGCTCAACATAATTGTTCATATGGGAATCTTGAAGATTATACATCAATCAGGAGTCAAGACAGTTATAGACCACCCATCTAGCAACAGAATAATGGCATGGCAAATATAGATGTTTCTTCTAGCATGATTAAGTAACGTAATGTTTGGAAGATGTGAGTTTTATGTTAGGGGCCTACAGTGGGAGGGGCACCAAAGTGCTGAGGAGAATTGTTTAACCTTCTCTGGGAGTTCTTTTTTGAGGGGGAATTGAAGTGAGGAGTGAATAGTTCACCCCATTCACTCCCAAGATCAACATTTTATAGACTTCAGAAGAAAAAATATTCAGGATTCCCTGACCTCTTGCCAAAACTCCCAAACAAGGTGAAAATATCCTCTTGACAAATTCAGAATTCAGTTTATTTTTCATACTTTGTATGTATATATATAAACAGGTTGGCCTTCACACTATGGTAAAATTGTTCCATTATGACCCGGAGATTAGGAATTAAAATCACGGTAATTGCCACTCTAAAATGCAAAGGTAAGGTTGTATAGATCTAATCCTCCCAAGTCCGTAAGCAAGAAGAACAAACAAAGAGGCACTTACTTCATATTCTTCAAATTCATAATCCTCAACCAAAACAGTGCTTGGCTTTGCACTTTGTGGAGGACGAAGCATATCCTGCGCCTCTTCCCATGTAAGTCTCATCTCTAAAACTTCTTGTGCATCAATAAGCAGCCTCTTACTCTTAGAACCTATATTTCGACTTTTTTTCCTTTCTGGAAGGAGCATTGATGAGAAAAGCATGTCATCCTCTGTTTTCCCTCCACACTTGTCACCATTATTCCAGCTGTTAAGCCCATTAATTGACTTCAATTGCCTTGACAAAGCACTAAAACTAGGATCTGAGCTTCCTTTTAAAGGCTGGAGAAGGCCAAAAATAACATCCAAAAAGAAAGTTACATTTGAAACGAGGCCATAGGACAGTAGGTGAGTGAGCATCTTGATTAGATAATAATTTTGTAAATGAATATTAAATGATCTGATTTCAGCATAATAAGCCCTAGCTGTGGTCAGCAGGTTTATTAGTACAAAAATTCAAATAATTCAGCAGTAAAAGACCTCTTAGATGGAATTTCTACCTGTGCAGCCAAAGAATCAGATGCTTTCCGAAAACCCATAACAAGTTTTCCTTCTGGATCCATGCGGCTGAAAGTTACTGCATTATTTAAAAAAAAGGATCACATTCTACAAAATAAATGTATCTGAAAATAATCCTGCCACATCCTCAAGCCTATCGAAGAGTCATTAAAATATTTTTTTTCCCGGAAAAACACAAAAAAGATAGGTTGATGTAGACCTGCTTGACTGTGGAACTTATTACAGAAATATAAAGGATCCTACAATGACAACTTTAGAACGTAAGGAAAAAGCAAAACATGGTCTTCATGATATTCATGGAGCATTTTTATTTACCCATTTTGGCAAATGTAAAGAAGGCAAAAGAGGGCGATAATTTTCTGAACCTCTGCCGGATACCCATATAAGTTTCACAAATCACAAAGGTGCTATAATATTGCAAAGAATGCCTGTACAGAATATTGATTTTCTGAGAACCACGGGGGAAGAATACCAGTATCTCCAGCTTGTAGTTGCATTGACTGTATGCAGGGAGTCACCCCCTCTAGAACATACATCCTACTATTATTGTTAGGCCAAAACCTGAACTGGAACGCCCATTCTTTGCCCTTCACATCTTGAATTTTAAGAGGAAGTCCCTCTGGTTGAGATATAGGAGGAAAATATGCCTGCACCACAGTTCAGTTGTAAGCAAATTGCAGTAGGTTTGGAAGAACCCTCACATTTACATCATAGCAAACATAAGGAGTGAGGAGATCGAGAAAGGCTTACTTCAGCACATGCTTTTGGAAGAACTAAACGGCCTATTCGACCAGCATCACTAGCACTGAGAACCTTTTCAAACAATGGAACAATAGAACAGTTTGAACTTGCAGATAGTAAAGGAAACAAATTAAGATTTTGATTCATGTTAGCAACATAAGACTGGAGAAACAAGATATGGCCTTGACAGCAAGCAAAAGTGAAGTTTGAAATGATGGAACTTCACTAATATAAGGATACTCTCCTGATATTTGCTGCAACTCTTGGTCAGTGATCCTGGGCCAATAGCGAGGAAGCAGTTGATTTCGACTCCGTCCCTCCACAGGTGGCCTTGCCACTCGTATTTTTGGAATCATGCTCACATTTGTATCAAAAACAGCTGATTTCGACGGTTTGGGCAAAATATAGCAGGTTGGAAATCCTTGTCGAATTGAAGTAGGTAGCTTACTCGGTTCTCTCTCTTCAACATCCAAACCACGAAAGGATAGTGGATTTCCTGTTGGATCACCCAAGCTCATGCTCAAGTTTGGGTGGGATAGTGATTCACAAATATCGTTGGCTGCCATAGTTGTTGAAGAAATGCTAAATATTCCCTTCTGTGTTAATCCAGGGGATGACTTATCTAAATTTGGAATGGTGGTTCCAATGTCTCCAGGAGGGAGAAAACCTTCCACCCCTTTCCGTTGTCCAGGAAACCCATTAGTGTCAACATTCTGAGACACAAATTGCTGTTTGACCTCATCACCATTTTTATAGTTGTCTAGGTGTTTGGTCCCAGCATAGTTCACTCCTATTGTTCCAGATCCATCGCCATCAGGTTTCTCATTACTTGAGCTCTGTGCATAAAATTCAAAATGATCATAATCAACACAGTCTAGCGGGACTTACTACTCATTAATAATAATCCCGTCGTTCTGCATCATAATGCAGCCTATATCATCAAGTAGAAAATATGAGCAGCAGTTAACAGATAGCAAAACAGATCTCCACATGTTCTCATTTCAAAAAATGAGGGTTCTTAAAGAACCGCATTAAGGACATAATCAACGGGCATCACTGGTTTACCTGATATAATGCAAGTATCAAACATAAAGATAAGAGAAAGCATGAATTCAAGGAGTAAACACACGATTAGAGGCAGAACAGATATTGCAACCAGAAAAGGCAGGTTGCCAAACTAGTAGCTAGACTTGTTGTGCCCCCAATCCCAAATATTTGATCTGATGTAAAAGAGGGTAACTCCGGATAACTCCTTCAGCTGCAGTTTCTTCAGCTAGTTGAACTGAGGCTAAGCTGGAAATGGTATTGAGTGAGAATACTGGAAAAAGAAAGCCTCAGTTCAAAGAGACCATAATCTAGACACCTGAAAAGAAGAACGAGGAGATTTGCCACCTTTAGCAACCTAAGCTGGATATATTGAGTAATCCAAGTAGCCATAACGAAAGAATTAGTATATATTGTTTCGATATCTATATTTACACCAGTAATAGGGATTGGCATTTATCCAGATTTCATTCTCTCATTAATGGTTGAGAAGGTGGAAGCTATTCTATCAAATTTTTTTATAGATAAAGAATGAAAACTAGAAAGTCTTTTTTTACATTATGTAAACATAAAATAAAAGAAGACAAAAATATATAATTCTAATATGATGTTTTGACCATTGTGAAAACAATTACTAATACGATGAATGAGGGAAGACTCCTACCCCATAAATCACAAAGGACGTTGGATGTCAAGGGTGAGGCTCGAAAAAATGTTCATAACAAGACTTATTCAAATAACTGTTTCCAAGTAATTGAAATCTGGACAAAGAGAACTGAGGCATCTTAAGCTTTTAGACTGTGAGGACAATCTGCAATAGATTTTAACAAGGCCTCTGATGAATTGCAACATTAGAACATGCTTCAATTGAATATGTCCTCAGGATGTCTCCCCAGGGAGAGGGTTCCTTATACTTCCATGCAAAGATATGTCGAGATAGACGAGAGAATGTGGCAGAACTTCATGTGGTCATGGATAACCAGTTCCCAAGGCTACTTCATCTTTCACTTCATTTCTCTGAGAGAGTAAATTGTAATCCTCAGTGGTTCAAGCCTTTTGTGTTGACAGAATGGATTAGCACACTGTTGAAGAAATAAAAATTGTGTCCACAAGGGTTCAATACTCCCAGCATGCTTACATTAACATTATTCTTGATATGCAGCAATTGATCATATGATAACAGAATAGCTCACATCTCACCAGTGTACTACTAAAATGACCTTAAGAAATGACACATTGGACTTGGATTTCATTGATCATATGCTTGTGGGTTATGGTTTCTCTACGGTGTCTGAAGGATGATCATGACATGCATCACTGCTACTATATACTCAGTTATATGGATGGGTGCTTAAATTTAATTTTGAGAACAAGAAGCGTATTAGACAAGGAGATCCTACATCATCTTGTATTTTTGTCCTTGTTATGGATACTTCACTAGAACTCGAATGATTGCATTTCTATCTCTGGATTCTTTTGGAAAATTACATACATTAGCTATGCAGTGCAGATGATGATGTATTTGTGTCCAAATTAAGCAACATATAGGCCCACTAGAGAGCCTCAAAAGCATCATTCTAGAGTGTCTCTTATTTCTCTCAAGATTTCTTTGAAGTGTTTGCTAGATTCGATATTAGGTCTATTTTATTAGCTTATTTTTGTAACAAAATCTGATCTCAATCAAGTTATATTTAAGTCATTTTGTTTATTAATTATAATCAATCATGACTCAAGACAAACTTTTCAAAGGTAGAAATAATCGGGCGCACAAAAGGTACCCATGTGCACTTGGGAATGTGGCTCCATACATGAGGGACGCTTATAGGGTGCTCATATGCACTCTCCAACAATTCTGTTGGGTTCCAATTACCAAAACTCAAATCACAAAGCCGAGAAATAATCTCTCCAAATATTATTTCCAAACCTTTTATTTGAATCCGTGAAAAGATAATCAATAATGTACTGCGCAAAACAATGATTACAAAAAAGAAGGCAAAATATTTTCACGGAAAAACCCTTTGAAAACGAGGGGAAAAACCACATAACTATAAGTTCGAAAAATATCCAATATATAATAAGTTCGGTTACAAAAAGCCTCCAATAACTTAAGAATACAACACCTTGTAATAATAATCCTGAGCAATAGAAAATATAAGAGCAAACAAGAAGAAAAATGACTAGTAAAATATTCTTTACATCAATAAGAACAATGTATTCAATATTGTCGTAGAATGGAACACGATGTAAACCCAATGAACAAGGGAATTTCCTTCTTCTCCCTTTTTTCTTTCTTCCTCTCCTTTTTCTCACTGTGTCGGCACTCAAAGACTTAAAAAACCTGCACTCAATGTCCTAAAATCGTATTAGGATAGTTTATAGCAGTGTCAATGCACAAACGCACATCGAACATGAACTTACTAGATAAACAACGCACGAGCGCTTCTCAAGTGTAACCTTTTATGACAAACCATGCATATGCACTCCTTAGACACACATCAGGTACTACTTCTCTAGGTAAATGGCATATATTCTCTCTTCAGGCACCTATCTGCCACTTAAAAATTTTTTCCACTTGAGCTAATTCTTGTACAATATTGAGCATGCCACTGAATGATATGTCAATAGATGTGGAACTCATAAGAAAGTGACACAAAACCCAATAAGTTTCAAAAATGAAGGGGGCACATGCGTACTTAATAACAGCTCCATGCATGAGAGGCACACGTGCACAAATAACAATAGCTCCACAAATGATCCACGCATGATAGGCATATATGCGCACTAGCATTTGAGCCAACATTTGAACGCAGTAAAGAAATTTCGCCGGTTCCATGCTTTTAATCTTGATTTTCATCCTAAAAATAGACTCATTTTTCTTAGCCTAACCATCTCCAACATGAAAAGGGAAGAAAAGAAAGGTAGAGAAGTGTAGGAAATAGGAGAAAACCTCTTCATTATTTACGATTCAAAAGACAAGGTTTTCTCATCCCGAAATCATTCAACTCTTATCAAACACTTGTTACAAACCTGTGAGCTTTCAGAATTCCATTAGTGGCTTGAATCCTAAAGTTCTAGAAGTGTTGGTTGTTCCCAAGACAATGAAATAAAGTCCAACAGAAGATTGGAAGGGATCTGATTCCATTGCCAGGGAGCAAATTCGATGGGTTCTTTAATATGAGTCACTTGTCAAAGGTAAGTTGACTAAAGGTAGAGCATATGTACCATCTAATCTGAAGTTGACTCTTTTTCATAGGGAATTTGCTTTGATTGGCTTGAGAAGTTTGAAGGATTTTACTCAAGAACTATTTGGTTCTTAAGATTTCCGTTCGCCACAATATTATATGTTAATTTATTTCTTCACTTTGTTTATTGTTTATATTGGTGATATTGAATAAATAGATTTGTCTTTTTATATTCGCAGCATCTAGAGCCAAATATTCTTTATATATATTAAATGTTTGCGTAATTTGTACTTACACGTTGTAAAGGGTCAAAATTGTAGTTGTGATAGACTACCCAATTTATTTCAATTAGTATTAGAACCTACCCCGACCCTTGACCCTTTTATGTCTAGATGATTACTGGTCACGCTTTGTTGATTCTGTCATACTTTTAAGGAGTATGCCTACTAAAAGGTTCGCATGAGAACCTTCATAAAATCGCTGGATGAGCGCATCTAGCTATGTGTGGAGAGAAGATGGACTACTCCCACCATAATTAAGAATGGCATTAGATCCCCCAAAGACGGCAACAACAATGGAAGTGACATAATTGGGAACAGAGCATGGCCCTGCAAGGACGCAATTCTCAACTGATTTATTAAACATGCAAAGGAAGGTCAAATGGTGCATATATTAAAAGAGCAATCTTCCCGGTAGCATTTTATTTCATTTGGCACAAAAGGAATTACAGTATTTTAGCAAATAGAAGCAGGAATTATACAAATGATATCGCAATTTGTCAAAAGAAGACTTGGAACTTTGTAGTGCTAGATTCCACCTTGTTTTTTTGGTAGCCACACAAACTAAAATTTGAAATTTCCAAGGTATGCTTGGATTTAATTGCATTATCCAAAATTTTAGTGAATGAGATTACATGCTTAACCCCCCACCCAAGTGTATAATGGTTTGTGTCTGCAGTAGATGACAAAGATAAGCAAACCAATGAGATGATGCTCTAAAGGCATCCATACTAGTTTTTCAGGTAACTTTTTTCGTAAAACACCTCTAGTACTCCAATTGTAGTGGTGTACATGACCACTGACTGTTGAACCCATTTGAGAATAGGCAATGAATCCCAGATTGAGCCCATGAAACAATGGGCCACATATAGACCAAAAGCAAAACCAGAACCCAAAAAAAAAAAAAATGCTAGATCATACATAGCAACACTGCAGATTTCTTGGACAGTTTTGACATTTTACACCACCGCTGTCAAGTATCTCGATAAAAGACCAGGAAGCAATACATCCACAGTGAAGAGGCTGCAAAGATCAACTTCAGTCAGAAATTGGAAGAAACAACACATCAAGGAGAAGCTGATGATAGAAGTACAAGGGGGGTTCCATACCTTGTCACACGCAACACAGGACCTCCAGCCAGAATCATCTGCATGAAATGTGTCACAGAAAACTTGATTTTCGTAAGCAGACCTGGAAATAGCAGAGGAAGATTTATGCCATGGGATGTAAGCAATTTAAGTATCAGAGCCAAACTTACAATCAACGTCATGATATCACACTTTTCTCACTTATGCAATGTATTACCTACATTTGAGGTCCCAAACCATTTGAAATATCCTTCCCATGTGCAATCTTCTATAGGTATTATTCATCACTTTCTACGAACACTTTTATTTCTTATTTGATTTTCTATAATTCTGTTGATAATCCAATTTACCATGCTCATTCAGATTTAGCTGCCCACATTCTGATCTTTACAATATAGCCAGCCTGATTAGTCACCTTATTAAGGTTCCTATTAATTTTTACAAGTACAAAAATTACATAGCATACTAAATTTGTTTCCCCCTCTTAAAAAATCTATCTTAAAACTTTTGTATCACATAATGTTCAGCCTCTCCATTTTCATGAGTCATAATTCAAGGTAACAAAATCCACTGTATTTAAAAAATTCTTCACCAATAATTTAAGCTTCCATTTCATGTACAATTACCGAATTTCATCTATAGACATCAGACAACCATAAACCTCATCTAGAAGATATGTAGCAAGTTCATCCATAACTAAGGCAAATAAGTAAGAGCTCGATGCTTACTGCTAATGAAACCTCTTTCAGAAGATGTTGAATGTTTTCTTCTGTAGCACTTGCACTAGTCATCACTCCATCATACATATCCTTTATTGCATCTATTCACCTATTACTTGCTCCGTTCTTTTCCGAAAGTCCACCATGAAACTTACATAAGTAGACTACTTATTGAATATGTCTGTTATTTCTTAATGTAGGGACTAAAATGATTTGACCCAAATAATTTGAAATTCATTTTGTTTTTGTAATCTTATTAAATAGATTAATCAATCAGATAGATCAATGATCTCCTAAACATTTTTATAAAGTATTTATGCCATATGGACCTACTAATTTTCCATTTTTACCTTTTTCAATGCATATTCAACTGCTATATTCTAATTTTACTGACATAAATATTTGGCCTTTCCCTCATCTATTAATTCCATATTTTGGCCTTCCACTTGGTTTTTATTGTATAGTTTACAAAAATAATTTATTCAATCTTCATGGGGTACCCAACTGTTTTGAAGTTTGAGATTTCAACTAAGAGGTCCCACATAACAATCCAGTTTGGATGGGGGTAGGTATTACGGATTAGGAGAGAATCACCCCATTATGTAGTCCAAAACCCAATGGGCCTAATGAACCCAAAAAAGTAGCATCTTCTTTTAATATTTTCTTCATTACTCTCTATCTAGAATGCCATCATTTCACTATCTATGAATCAAATGTTACCTAGATCTCCACTCTTTCTTTTCCATGCCCTAGCAAGTTCATAAATTTGTCTCCCTCTTTTGCTCCCAGAATGTAAAATGCATTATAAGCTCCAATCTTGACTTTACTAGAACCATTCTTTGTTCATCTTTTTTATCTGTTTACATTTACAAAAATTCTGACTTCCCTCTTTTTATATTATTATTTTTTCACAACCAGCAATGACGAATAAATTGTTTTTCCTCATACTATAATGTCAGGTAAAAAGTGTTGGGGTGGGTCACTCCAATGTGAGTCCCACAATGATTGTACATTTCAATTTTTTTATTTACTTGTGTTGGTGCACGAAACCGTCATAGTTAAGCGTGAGTGGAAAATAGATGGAATGTTCGCACTTGCTGCACGCTGGATAAGAGCTCGAGTGTGAGTTGACATAAGCTTTGCAGTTGATGCGCACACAGTAGGCACTTGAGCGGTAGATTGGCAGAATTCTTGTATTCAACACACGCTTGATGGGAGCCCAAGCGAAAAACTGGTAGAGTGATTGCACTCAACCAATGCACTATAGGCACTTGAGCGGATGATTTGCAAAATGCTGATGCAGGAGGCATGCACTACAGGAGCTCGAGTGGCGGGATGGTTTTCTACATAAACCAAGTTTAGTTGTGTAGGTTTGCACAGTTGGTCTCATCAAAATCATTCCACATTTGAGAGTAAGCATGACAATCAGCGAGGAAGAAGAAAGAAGAAAGAGGACGAAAAGATTGTTATATTCGAGCCACTATTTGTGTCTAGATCTCTTTCATTTTCAGGTCCGCTGTACTAAATAGTGTGTAGAACACTTCTACCGATTTAGTTTTCTCATTTTCATTCTCATGTGGTTTATTTCTCGATTTCCACTAGAGTAGTGGTGTGTGTAACTCTTGTTGAGAGGGAGTTATATACTCATACTGAGAATTGCATTGGGTTTGTATAATGAATTTAAAAATAGTTGCGCCCCGTTTGGACTCTCCAGGCCTGTGATTTTTTTCCTTTGATTTAAAATGGTTTTGCACGTAAAATTGTAGTTTCAATTGTTGTTGACTTACATTTTTTGGTATTTTGTGTTGTACAGTGGTTGCATTATTTTTACCTCCACATAAATTCAAATAGAAGAGGATAGAATCAATCCTAATTGAATTTCTTACAACATTTATCGATGAGTTTCAGTGCCTCCTTCCTAGACCAAAAAGAAGGTAGAGTCTGAACAAAATCCTCCAGAGTATTACTTAGCTGGTGGAAAGTTATTGTTGCATGATTGTTTAGGGACAAAAATGTACAAAAATGATGCAGTCATAAGAATATTGAATTGGTCGGTTTTTTAATAGGCAATGGTAGAAACTATTATTCAATCCATGTGATCTCTATACATTTTGTACCATTTTCTCTAATTTTTTGGATCAGAATGTTATGGAATAGAATACTAAGAAGAACGAGCAAAGTAACACTGACAGATAAAATAAAGAATGATGATATATATAAACGTCTAAAAACTGCAACTAAAAGATAAGATGAGAGAATAAGATCTAAGAATGATCAGACACTTAAAACATAGGTCGAATAAAACATCTGAAAAAAAAATGTGAGCTTGTGATTGAAGGAGAGAAAGAAGGAGGTAGATTCAAGAAAATTAATGAAAAATAATTTAAAATTAATTCCACATCGAAGGATATAATATTAAATCAAATGGAATTAAGAAAGCAGCTAGGGAGATGTAAGAATTTTGCGTTGCTGTTATTCTACTTACATACAGTTGCTCCTAAGACGTGTTCACTAATAACAAACATGGGATCAGAATTACCCGCAAATATCGCAGAGGCTTGCGGATTCACCAGATCGAAGAGTCCAACCTTTCTTCCACTCAATCGACGACGTCTTACAGCACATGATATTCATACAAATTCTCGACGCCATCGCAAATCTGCAATAAATATATGCAACAAATTAAAACAAAAAAAACCATAAACCCTAGGAACTCTGATTCATCCCCACAAATTTAAAATTCAATCAGCTTATTCTAAGAAACAAAATTAACAATCAGTACTAGTCGACCGAAACAAATTAACATCAAGGAAATCGAAATCGAAGAACGGGAATTAAACTTACACCGCTGACTTATCCTCTAAAAGTATCTCCAACTCTTTTACTTCTGCCGTGCAATTGGATCAGAGGAAAGTTGCATCTTTTTGTCTTTCCGCTGCTTTTTGAGATTCTAACCGGAGATTCTTCGAAAACGAGGTGGATTTGAAGAATTGAAGGAAATACCGACTGACGCAGAAGGGATTTGAGTTGAAGAAGTGAGCTCATGCAAAACTACGAAAAAATGGAAAATGTGAGAAGCCCAAACAAGAAAAATGCATGCACGATGCTCGCAAATTATTGCCAACTCTCTCTCTCATATATTTCCGCCTGAAATTTTTACTCCATAATAGGATTGAAGTTTATGCATAAATTTTACAGGGTTGGAAGTGGTGGTAGGTGAAGGCCATTTTAATTTTAATTTTTAGTTGTTTTTTTTATTAGGTATTTAACTGCCAACATATTTATTTAATAACTAAACAATTAGTTATTAAATGTTGTTATTAAAAAAAATAAGGCTAAGTAGGTTATATTAATAAAAATAATAAATATTTTATAAATTGATCTGATTAAAATTAAATTCAGACGAGTACAGAAGAATTATTAAATTAAGTCGTGTAAACTAAGCCTAAATTTTGTACCAAAAATAATAATCATATTTATTTATAATCACAATCTTATAATTTTAAGCTTTTTTTAAAAAAATAATTGATAGTCACATTGAAAACTTAAAATCATAAATTATTTATAAAAATGTGATATTTAGACTTTAAAAATTACCTAAAAATATTAAAATAATATTTTTTATATAAAAAAATTGATATTACTTTTATATAAAATAATAGATTTTACTATTAAAAAAACTTGTCTAGACTAGGAAACTATCATTTTTATTTATAACCGTGTTCGGCCCGTAAAATTAATTAGACCTAATTTTTTACAATATTTATTTTTAATATTTATATATATTTTTTAAATAATAGTCTA